>JASJET010000175.1:0-115000 GCA_034092305.1 Diaprepes abbreviatus
CCACCACACCGAAAAGAAAGTCAAGCTTACCCTCCCCGCCACAGTGATACGGCAGAGATATATGTTTCGGAATTGTGTTTTATTACAATTTATTCTAACTGTGCAACTTCTAACACAGAAATGATATAATGGAGCGAAGTTTGCATTCACTGTTTCGCATTTTATTTCACTTACATACGGAGTTGCATATAGTTGTACGTTTGCTGAATGTGATTTCAGCACTACAACAGCATAATGTGGATATAACCACTGCTAATGCATCTCACACGGAGGAATCCGTAAAAGCCGTATAAACATATATAAGCCATCCGACGAGAGGTCGGCGAAGCCGCGTTCAGTGTTGCATGCTTCCTTCCGATCTGTCCTTTGCACAGCCAGGTGCATGTCAGTACCCTGATGAGTCTAGTGAGAGACGAAACATGTATCTCTGCCGTATCACTGTGGCGGGGAGGGTAAGCTTTGACTTTCTTTTCGGTGTGGTGGTACAGGTGGGCCACCATCTCGATGGTGGTGGAATAGGATGAATTGTGTTTTATTACAATTTATTCTAACTGTGCAACTTCTAACACAGAAATGATATAATGGAGCGAAGTTTGCATTCACTGTTTCACATTTTATTTCACTTACATACGGAGTTGCGTATAGTTGTACGTTTGCTGAATGTGATTTCAGCACTACAACAGCATAATGTGGATATAACCACTGCTAATGCATCTCACACGGAGGAATCCGTAAAAGCCGTATAAACATATATAAGCCATCCGACGAGAGGTCGGCGAAGCCGCGTTCAGTGTTGCATGCTTCCTTCCGATCTGTCCTTTACACAGCCAGGTGCATGTCGGTACCCTGATGAGTCTAGTGAGAGACGAAACATGTATCTCTGCCGTATCACTGTGGCGGGGAGGGTAAGCTTTGACTTCTTTTCGGTGTGGTGGTACAGGTGGGCCACCATCTCGATGGTGGTGGAATAGGATGAATTGTGTTTTATTACAATTTATTCTAACTGTGCAACTTCTAACACAGAAATGATATAATGGAGCGAAGTTTGCATTCACTGTTTCGCATTTTATTTCACTTACATACGGAGATGCATATAGTTGTACGTTTGCTGAATGTGATTTCAGCACTACAACAGCATAATGTGGATATAACCACTGCTAATGCATCTCACACGGAGGAATCCGTAAAAGCCGTATAAACATATATATATATATATATATATATATATATATATATATATATATATATATATATATAAAGGGTAACATCTACCCCTCCCAGGAGGTTGAAACTAATGATTGCAAATATTTTTTAAAAGCGCCTCTCTTGAAAATGCATTTTTTATTTTTAATGTTATTTACTTAAGGGTTAAGAGTTTTCAAGTTGACACGTTGTATAATACATCGATAGATTTTCTAGTAGTACGAATGAAAATGTTGATTCTGTTGAAGAAAAGTTAATTTTCAAATGCTTTTAATAAGTTGAGGTATTAGTCCAAAGAGCTTGTATAAAATATGTGCGGTTTGTATCATCTCTAGCCACAATGTAATTTTATTACTTTTTGCCTATTATTATCTTTTGCAGTGAAAGTAATATATAAATTAATATAAAAAGTAAATACATTTTTTAAATTTATTTTAAATTTAATCGGATACACATCTGTGATATTTTATTTTGTTGTTAACCTAAATTTCGATCGCTTAAGAGAAATTGCCGTTATAATCATAGTGCAGGAAAGTAAGATGATTACGGATAAAAATAAACTTGATTTATAAAAGGTAAAATAAAGGAATGATTAGATTCATCCTGTCGGTGGGTAATTATTCTAAATGGTGCATATTTACCAAACCTGTCTTTAAAAATTATATTTACTTTACTACAGGGTGTTTCTACAAGGTCTATACAAAACGTTCGGACCAACTCCTGAAGCTAAAATATGAGGATATACCCCATTTACTTCAGTCGAAAAACTAGTAGTTCCGAGATACAGGGTGTCCAAGTTATATATTTTTTAAACTTTTTTATAAATATTTATCTTAATAAGAGCTTGGTTTGTGCTAAATTTGATATTTTGGGTTTCTATACGATGAGAAACCAGGATCTGATTACAATTTCGATATACATTGCAGAAGGTGCCACCAGCAGTAGTTCATCTACACTGTGATTTTTATAACTTTTTTGTGCCCCCGTATATTAAAGTTCAAATAAAAAATTCTTATTGCTTGGCATCTTTTATCCAAAGAATCTTGATTCAAGCAACTGTTTCTGAGATAATATAATAAAAATGTTTAATTGATTACTGAGACTCGTCGTAACTTCTTCTCGCACATTATCAAGGCATAAGACTGGTCTTAAAAATTTGGAGCGTGTTTAAAGGCTAACAATAATAAAAATTTACATTAAATTCTTAAATTTTTGGTCGAACCTTACACTAACGCAGAAATGACCGATATTATATTATTTTCAAATAGTTGCATACCAAGCCACCAAACACATTCCGCTGTTGAAAAACACCTTCCAGAAACCGGTGGTTTTGCTCCTGCATGTTGTAATTATGACATCGGAGCTTCAGAAAGAGATTTTAGAACGAGTTGAAGAAAATTCGAGTTTTAGCATATTTAAGAGTTCCTCAAGATACAGTAAATAGAACTTTGAGAGAACAGCTGTTGCATCTATTCCACCTCCAGAACACTTAGTAAATACTTTCAAAGGCAAGTATAGTTAATTAGAATTGTATGAAATTTAATGGTCTGTATTTCAATATCCTTTAAATTAATTTAAAGACAGACGTGCAACGAAATTACACAAAAAAACTAACCATGCCCATAATTACTATAGAACCCTAACATAATGCAGTTTCCACACGCATTGGACCCGTTTTATTAGATACAAATATCTAAAAGAAACTTTAGAGTTTATTATGTTACTTTTTACCTTTTAGCCACTTTGGAACACGAAACTTCTTCAGAAGTATTGTTAGTAAAACTCACTCAATGTAATTCTGAACTCACAAGGGGCATTAGAGAAAGCATTTAAAATTTAGTTTTTAAATTTGTCAAGAATACGGGTACACCAAAAACTGTTATCATACAGGGTGAGTGAACCACACAGGATGCCACCCTATAGCGGATTATGATAATTAGAGAGCACAAGGTTAGATGTGGAAATTGAAATGATTCATATCTATCTAACTATCGCGGCTGTATAGTCCATAAGTAACTAGAGCAAAAAGCGGCCCGTCTTAGTCTGTATAGGGCGTTAGTCATTCATGTGTCGATTATTTAATTTCCGAATTGGTCTCTGAGCCTATTAATCTCATTTTTTTATATAAAAAAACAGTTAATCAAACTATTCTACGTCTTCCCATAACTAACAGAATAACAAGAACTACTATCAAAAAAAATATTCACTCTTCTTAGCTGTTTTGGAAGTAAATATCTAATTCGTTATTTCTTATGAATAGAAAAAAACAGTTATAATACGAATTCTTTTTATATGTTGTCAAATAATATATAACATTATAGTGAATTTATTTGATTATTCTTTTGATTCCTAGTAATGGGAAAATCGTTCAATATTTTAATACATTTTATCGGTATTTTGCAGATACCACATGTTAAGACCTCCTTCGGCACTTATCTCTTCGGTTTTTACTACATGACCAGGGTAAGATTTCCTCGACAGATTTATTTATAAATATTGGAGGAGGTTACAATATTTTTAGTTTATATCGTCATAAATTGTCTGGGTTTATATATTTTTAAGAAAACATTTAAACGAGTCAAAAGTAATAAAACTGAGTTCAGGCGCAAGCACGATAATTGATATATTTTTCCTTTATACTTTCTTGGGTGGTAATAAAAACATATACTATCACGTCCCCACGGACAAAATCTATTCACAGAGTGATTATTTAAATACTCATTTTAGTGGAATATACTTGACCTTGATCAGCATAAAATAAACAGTGTTTGTTCCATTAGAATGAATCAAGAAATCGACATTACGAAAAAGAACCAACCACAAGCAACTGGCATTATGAGACCAACTACAAGCTGCTAGCATTATATTAAAAGATAAAATAGACTTAACATCAGAAATATATTGTTCACCAAAATATAAAAATTAAACATATTCATAATACTAAACGCACCATGTGGGGATATCGCGTAATAACTTGAAAGGATCGAGAGTTACAAAAAACAAGAGAAGCTAATATTTTGCAATTTCTAAATACAGGGGAGCTTTGTTACTGGCCGTAGAAGAATAAACTTCCAGACTAACTTGACTTCTTTATCACTAAAGGATTAGATTTGAAAAGATGTAAGGTAGAATCATGCTAATCTATCCTCAGACCTCTCTCCAGTAATAAAAACAAAATTTTCAAAAACAATAGAACTAGAACTTATTAGATAAAAATTAGACGAAAATATCAATCTTGAAATATCTTTCAAAACAGACTATGAAATAGAACAACAAGTTTAAAACTAATAAAGAATATTCAGGTAGTAACATGGTTTGCTACACCGTAAGTTAACCAAGGAACAGAGCTGCCTTATTCAGTCAGAGAAAAGATTATTGAAAAAAACAAAGCTGAGGAAAAAATGGAGAGCAGAGACAACAGAAGAGAAAGAAAGAAAATTAAACAAGGTAATTGAAAATAAAGGGATACAGAGATACCTCAAAGAATTAACTCCAACAAAAACAACTCATTATGTATTACTGAAAGCAACAGAAAATCTAAAGAAACCAATACAGACAAATTTACCAATAAGAACATGAGAAATTTGGACGAGACACGATGAAAAAAAGGCGAAATTATTTGCAAATCATCTGGAATACGTCTTTCATTCATTTGAATAACTTAGCAAAGTTGGAGATAAAGAAATTCTAGACTAGCTAGAAAGCCTGGATGAATTATAGTTACCTCATGCCAGAATCAAAGCTAGCGTAGTCAAAAATACGATAATAAAAGAGATTAATAAAAAAAATCACCGATGTTTGAGCTAGTCTCTGGGAAAGTTCTTCAGGAACTGCCTAATAAAGCATTCAGGAAAATTTCGTATAGATTTAATGCCATAAATTTGGAAAATATATTTTTCTAATATATGAAACATTGTCGAAGTCACCATGATTGTAAATCTGGCAAAAAAAAACAGAAAAAGTAACCTTCGATAGACCCATAAGCCTCCTCTCTACTATCGCCAAAGTTTTAGGGAAAATGATTGCAAAGAAACTCATAAAAGAGATAGAAAAAAGTAACATAATATTTTAAGATTAGTTCGTAATCAGGAGTAGGCATGGAACTGTAGAACAAATTCACAGAATTGCCAATAAAATCAATGACTTAAACTTAACAAGTTACTGTTCTTCAATACTTATAGGCGTAAGCCAGGATTTTGACAATATTTTATATAAATTAAGAGAAACTCACCATTCGTTTTCTACCACTTCTTAAAATCCTACATATATACAAAATTCCCCCTTTCCAAATTAATATCCAATAAATCCAAATGTTCTATACGGCATCGTTCTAGGGCCAATTCTGTATTTATTATATACCGTAAACTGCCAATTACTAGACTTTTAATAACAATAACTTGCGCAGATGACACTGTAGTTCTCTTTTGCATAGAGGTCAAATAACTGATTTTAGAAATTTGCAAAAAACATTTACATAAGATTGAAGAACGGCTAGCAAGATAGTTTACAAAGGCGAACAAAATAAAGTCAGTACATGTAAACTTCACACTGCGAAAAGAAACATGTCCAACTGTCCAAATCAATAATTAAATAATACTCAACGGAATTAAGTATCCTAGGACTCATTTGGATCGAAGGTTAACATGGAGGACATAATAATTAAACCAAAGCTGATCTATCATTGGGCGGATATGGATTTACGGTGTGTAATTTTGGAGAACAGTAGTTACTTCAAATATAGAAATAATTTTAAAAGTCCAAAATATACAAGATACATATTAATTATAGTGTTACAGCGTGCTCTCCACATCTCCTAGTTAAACAAGTGCTTCGCGAACATAGTACCAAACATCGTAAAAGAATCGCAGTGCATTAATGGAAAAAGAGGTAAATGATCAGTTGTCCTTTCTAGATGTCATGGATAACAGTGGATTTATTAAAACTTCAGTATACAGGAAGCCAACACCCATTGCAAGTAAACGAGGAATTATACGCCACCTTTATAATCGTACAACAATGCGGATTTACTGAAAAAGAGCTAGCAAATGCAAATATTTTTTCTGATTTACAACAGAACAAAGATCACTGGACAGCAAGAAATACATTACAATTTCGTATATTGAGAAAAACTCGAAGAAAATAAAATAAATTGCCAGCAGTTATAACAAAAAACTCTTTCAAATCGGGAAATACACTAATATTAGAAAAACAAAACCAGAACCTACCTATAAAAAAGAATATGTTTACAAAGTTCCATGTGAGTGCATAACATAAAACTCATACACAAAACGGTAAACGCGATATCTGGTATTACCGAACACTCCTGGGATAAACAACACCATATAAAATAGTCTGAAGTTGCAGTGATATATGTATATTGAATACAACGTGAAAAAGAGAACATATATAGAAGTAGCATACATTAAAAATTATAATTAAGTTATCAGGAAACCCCCTGTTGAATCTTCGGCAACCATTATTTTATTAAATCAAATCATTGAGTCCCTATATAAGCTCGTAACTTTAAGACAAAACATTCACTTCATACTTGATAATAATTAGAGATACAATCTAATCGAAAAGTATAACAAACAAACAAAAATAAAGAGAATGCAAGTCTAACAACCACATTTTAGTCAATCTTCAATATACAAGATACATGTCAACCTTTAAAGAACCGTAATATGCAAAACAACATAGTTAGAAACCAGATTGATTACGTCTTGATAAAACACAGATATCGAAACGCAGTACATTCAGTAAAGGCGTACCCAGGTGCGGATGTATTTTCGGACACAATCCCCTTATCGCTAAATTCCAACTTAAATTAAAAAGGATACCAGCAGATCATAACATCAAAAAACTAAATACACAAATAAAATCACAAGAAACCAAAGAAAAACTGAGACAAGACATCAACATAAACTTAGAAAGAAGACATGGCAAACCTGGGTTAAACGATGACAACGTTGAACAACAGTGGCAGTTTTTCAAAACGTCAATTATGGAACCAAGCAAGAAAGTACTTACAACATCAAGATACAAGAAAGAAGATTAGATGACAGATGATATTTTAGTGTTGATGGATGAAAGAAGGAAACATAAGACCAACAAGACCCGATATCAACAGTTGCAAATTCAAATAAGAAGAAAAATAAGAGCAGCAAAAGAAGAGTACCTTTCTGGAAAATGCAAAGGAATAGAGGAGTTGCAAAACAAGTACGACAATTTCAACTTGCATAAAAAAGTCAAAGAACTAGCTGGAATAGAAAAGAGAAAAACCTCAAACGTATTGCTAGACAAAGAGGGAAACATTATTGTGGAAACACAGCTAAAAATTATGCAGGTCGAAGGAATACATAGAAAAACTATTTGAAGATCAAAGACACAAAAATTCTTCTATAAACAGTCTGAGCGATGACATGGGACCTGAGCTTACTAAAGCAGAGGTCATTTATGCATTAAGGTCGATAAAAACTAATAAAGCTGTTGGTCCAGATGAAATGCCAGGTGAGTTGTTGAAGTTGATCAATGACTAAAATTTGGATTTATTGGTGAGATTATTTAATACAATTTACACGACAGGAACTATCCCCCGAGAAATGTTAACATCAACATTCATATGTTTACTACAGAAAGCAAGTTCAAAAGAATACAGTGACTATCGAACAATCAGTTTCATGTCACATACTTTGAAAACCGTTTTAAAAATTGTACACGCTAGAATACATTCCAAATTGGAGCTGGATATTAGTGACACACAGTTTGGCTTCCGGAACGGGGTGGGTACAAGGGAAGCATTATTTGCTTTTAATGTGCTTACTCAAAGATGTGTAGATATCAATCAGGACATCTGTGTCTGCTTCATAGATTACAACAGAGCTTTTGATAGGGTAAAACATGACAAACTGATAGAGATTCTCAGAAGCAAAAATTTGGATGAAAGAGATTTAAGGTTGATATCAAATCTGTATTACAATCAGCGAGCGGCAGTAAAAATTGGACAGGAAATATCCGGAGATGTGGAAATGCAAAGGGGAGTCAGACAAAGGTGTATATTGTCACCTTTACTATTTAACGCTTATTCTGAAGAGGCCATATTGGAAAGTCCTAAATCTGAAACAGCAGGGATAAAAGTAAACGGATTTTTAATCAACAATATTAGGTGTGCAGATGACACCGTAATAATAGCTGATAGTTTGAAACACCTAGAAAAAATAATGAATAAAATATTAAGAGTTAGTGGAGAATATGGACTCTCTCTTAACACGAAAAAGACCAAATTCATGATAATTAGTAAAAACAACACCAATAATAATGAAACCCTAATAGTAGGAGGCCAGCACAGAAAGAGTTAAGAAGTACACTTACTTGGGAACCCTAATAACAGAAAATAATGACTATACCGTCTAAATAAAAACCAGAATCGAGAAAGCACGTGCCAACTTTATTAGAATGAAAAAGGTTATCTGCAGCAAAGATCTAACGTTAGCCCTGAAAATACGACTGACTAAATGTTACGTATACAGTGTTCTATATTATTTAATGGAAGCATGGACACTGAATCGAGAGGCAATGAGAAGACTTAACTCTTTTGAAATGTGTTACGAACGCCGAGGTGTGAAGAATGGGAAAAGAAAAGGAAGTCGAGATAACAGTAAGAGAAAACTGCAATATTTCGGACACATTATGTGGGGAGAAAAGTACAGCATCTTACGGCTCATAATCCAAGGGAAAATAAGTGGCAGAAGAATAAGTGACTAAAAAACCTAAGGGAATGGTTTGGATGCAGTTTAAAACAACTATTTAGAGCAACTACCTCAAAAATTAAAATAGCTATTATGATTGCCAACCTCTGCAATGGAGAAGGTACTTGAAGAAGAGTATGTTTAACTCGAATTTTTTAAAATGAGAAAAGATTCAAAACTGCAGAAACAGGATTATTTTTATTCAAATTACCTAAAATGATGAAAAACTTTCTCCAAAATCTTTAGAAGACTAAACTTGTTCCGTGGTACCACCAATTGACCTACACAAACTTTATGATAAATGAATCAGTATAGATTCTAGGAATTTTGCTCTCATGGGCAAAATCAAACAATATGTTCCTTGAATGGTCTATGTGTTAACCCTAAAATTTCCTTCGTGGAAAGGAGCGCAGCTTCTCTCCATCTAGTGCCGGTCCTGAACGAATAAAATTAGCTTTTCTATTTATAGTGGTAATTTTTGTCATATTAGTCACATACAACAAATTAGTTACGTTTAGTTCGTTCAATACCCTGGCATAACAGGTATTTTTTGCCACATATCAAGTTTAAAAACATTAAAATTTAATGACCTAAGCGAACTTGCATCAAGAAAATCTAATGATTATTACGTTACCGTTAACTGAGTCGATTTACATTAGTGTCGTACAAATCAGAAACATTAGAAGCTGTCTATACCGAGTTATGTTGTGTACTATAATTTGCGCAGACAAAAAATTGAGTTTTTTCAATTTTAGTTAAAGGTTTCTCCTGCAATATATTTTTCTTCCATGATCCTTAATGAATTAGAATTTTGGTTTTTAAAATTGAAGTTACTATTTCTCCTTTTTGAGTTTGAAGATATTTTATGACTATTTTGTCGAACTAAATTCAAAAACAACCTTAGACGTTAGATGTTTCCTACATAAATAAGAGATATTAAAAAAAAAGCTACTTATAACTTTAATTTTGTGTAAAACGTTGTTACTTAGGTAAGTACTTCCTTACACTACTTACCTGTATAAATTACACCTTTCTGCTCAGTAGTCTTAGTACAACATTCATGATGTGCACTAAGCATTTGAACTAACCCTTGAATTTCTTTTTTGTGGTTTATATAAATTGCTTTACAAATAGATTCACTGGAATCTATTTTCTTAATATAAAATTGCCATGTGTTGTGTTCTTTCCGCCCAGCTATTTGAATGAAAGTAATTCTTTCAATAGAAACTACAGCACTCCACTGAACCAAAACAAAATCAGTAATATAATAAAGTAAGCAGACAAACAAGTAAGCGAGTACTGACAAGAATTTTTTGGTGGTAAGAGCCACAAAGCATACCCTATAGAGTGATCACAGACAATATGTTGCTTGAATAATAGTTGCTACTATTAGCGCCGGCGTGGATGAACTAGCAACTAAATATTAGACGCGGGCTATTTAAACCTTGGGTAGTGTAAAAGACGGTAATGGGAGTCACTTAAGCGAGAATTCAAATAAAAGCCTATTTCAAAATAAAATCTTTATTGCAACCGCCTATTAACAAAATTTACTTATTCATCTATCGATTGAGATCAATTTTAATAACTTTGGCAATCAACTTAGGAAATAGTTACCGTTTAAAACAAAAACAGGTTTGACTCCTGTTGCACCGACGTGAGGGAACCCTGTGGGTAATCAGAATCAAATAAATTATAAACATTTAACACAAGTCACAGACATATCCTTGGGCTGAGTCCCATCCAGTGCAGTCAGAGTGACCCCACAGTCCACATGAAGTACATCTGTACCAAATCTCATTGTCCCTTCCGAATTCGCCACATATAAGACATCTGTTTCCTGTGTCGTCTGCATCATCATCCTCGTCATCTAGGCACAGATCATTAATATTCACATCAGACACAGAACAATCAGTTGAGTCTTGGAGAATTTGCCTTTTTGCTCTGCTAGTACCCTCCTTTGTCTTTTTGAAATTTTTTAATTTTTTTATTTTCTATCTCTACTAGGGCTTCCTTGATTGGCGTCGAAGTTAAAATTGTAGCGTGCTGGTTATTTCTGCTTTGTCTTGTATTATGGACAGATGTTTTCTGTGGCAATTTTATGAAATCTTGGATTGTAGTTTGTAGAGTTGATATAGCATCTGGTACATGAAGTAAAGGATCTGTTTGGTTGGATATGCCAAGAACTGATAGAGCTACTTGATTCGATGTGCTAAGATTTGATCGTATATCTTGCATTGCATCAGAAACAGCAGCTGAAATAGATTCATTACAATCTTGAACTGCAATAGACTCAGATTAAATAATTTCACTTGCAACAAAGTCTTCGTCGGAAAATACATCGGGATTTATTGAGAAAATGTCAGTTGGTCTAAATCCAGATTCCGATTTGCTAATAGATGCAACATTATTAAACGCTTTCCTTACTAAGGATGCTATGTCATAAGGAATTATCTTTTCTGCGAGATGGATTTTCATACATAAGTCACATTCTTTCTTGTAAGCTGTTTTTAGTGGTCCATAGAAAGAGACATCCAGGGGCTGCATTCTATGCGACGTGTGTGGTGGTATAGACAGCATATGAGTATAATTGTTGATGCAATATTCAAAGATGGGTAATGAAATATGGCTAGTATGGTTATCTAGTACCAAAAGCACGGGTTCATCTATAGATGGCTTAGCGTGCTGCTTGAAGCGCAAAAGCCATTCAAGAAAGAGATTTTCATTGATCCAACCGTTTTCTGAGCATTTATAAAGTGCTGCTGTCGGGCCATCCTTCTCAAGTAGTGGAGTCAACCTCTTTCTAGGAAAAATAAACATTGGGGAGATAAATCTTCCAGCTGGGCTCATTGCACATAACAAGGTTATATTTTTTCCTCTCTTCCAACTTGTAATAGATCCCACTATGTTCTGTCCTTTTGTAGGTAATATTTTTCCTGGAGTTTGTTTAGTTGAAATCCCTGTTTCATCACAATTATATATGTTTTTAGGGACAAATTTTTGCACATTACTTTGCGGGTAATGGTAATCACTTGTGAGCAATGTGTGTCACCCGACTCTCATTACCTACAATTAGGTTATTGAGAAAAAAATTAAATATAAAAAAAAAACATGTAACTATTATCACAATCTAAACTACACATCCTTATTTTGAATCGTAGACTAAATACTGTTATAAGTATCATTGAAGTACACTATGAAATGAAATACTTGCCTTTTATATTATTTCGACAAAAAATTACATCAGCTAGGCGCTAAAACAAAACACTCAGAGATGCGTGGCACTACTAGCGCATTACGTTCAAAACAGTGCCGACGGGCATGGAGCGGGGCAAGTATAAAAATCTGTTATATATATATATATATACATTAAATTACCTCATTTATAGAAATATAAAAAAGAGTTATTAGAAACGTATACATAACAGCAAATTAAAAATGTACAATATTCTTACAGAGAGAAAAAAAACGTAATATGTAATGCTAGCATATGTATTTGTATTTTTACAAAGAAACTTTCTAAATTTTGTATTTACTACTTTTACTATTTTTACTTTACAACATTTTCAAGTACACAATAAGTCTTTGATTTAAAAACTACTTCAATATTATCCGTTTTGCATTAATTTTGAATATATTCTGATTACAACTAAAAAAGTCCTAAATATCGCACGATTTATTCATATTTGCATATATTCTTTTTTTTTTGACTGTATAACAAGACGTGTTTGATGCGTGGGCATATAAAACATAAAGGCCATCTGGACATTTAATAAAATCGTTAATATTGAATGTAAAAAATATACCTTAGTATTCCCTTCTGCTGGAATGCAATGTTAAATGTAAGTATGATATAGTTTGATCTTCATTCTGACTAATGCTATCAACTCACGTTTTGTTTTACAACATAAGATAACATAGAACTACTAATAGACTAATTAGTAGACGTAACTGGAATATTAACCCTTTTACTTAAATAAATTAATTCACTTTCTAGTGGACTAAAGTATTAGAAAAAAAGGTAGCATTCAAAAATTACTTGTCAAATCTTATGTAACGTTTCTGATTATTTTAAAAAAAAATTATGACCATTTGTTTTATAGGATCCACAATCTTATGATTTTTATGGTTAGTTAATGTCACTGATTTAATGGGCCCATGGAAAAAGCTAAAAACAACTGGCTGCTTCCAAGACGAAAGATCCCCTTAACAATAAAAACATTTGAATTACTAGCAATATTGGTATTTTTGATTTTGCCAAATTAAAAGTGTATAGCCAAAACCCAAGCTCCCAAATCCACATACTCCTTAAGCAGTGAGATCGATAATCGTTACATAGCAGACAGGCGAACGAGGTAAGATTTTAAGCCAAAACCCGAGCTCCTCAATTCACATACTCCACGCGCTGCAAAATCGATAATTGTTACATAGCAGACATGCGAGCGAAGCAAGATTTTAAGCCAAAATCCAAGCTCCCAAACCCACATACCCCACGCGCTGGGCCTGGGCTGTGTAATGTTATTTGATAAAAAACAATTCAGCATTGATTTGAATGAATGAATGAATGAATGCTCCTCTTTCCATTTAAAAAGCATTGTAATGCAAGGGCGAAACTCTAACTTCAATTGCCTTTAGAATCGCAAGTTTTAGAGCTTTTTAGATGTTCAAAAAAAAAGCGCGTCTCTTGAAATTGCTTCTTTCTATTTTTTAAATGTCCGAAAAGCTCTGGTACTCGCGATCCTATAAAGAAAGAAAGTATAAAAATTTAAAATGGTAATTGCGTTTATTTCAACTTTAAATGATTGTTAAATTTCGAGACTTAGAATTTCTTTCTTGGAACGTCTAAAAAGCTCTAAATTTCGAGATTTGACAAACATTTAAATTTGAAATAAACTCAATTATTCAAAGTTTTTCGCAACTTTACCTGCCTGTTGAAGATCGAGTTTCGGAGCTTTCTGAACGGCTGAAAAGCAGAAACAGCGTCTTGAAAATTCCTTTTTTAATATCCAAAAAGCTCCAAAACTAACAGTTCTACAACATTTGAATTGTGAGTAATCGCTTTTATTTCATTTACAATGTTTTTTAAATGGGAACAGTTTTACTCCGCTTTTTAAATAAAAAAAACCTCGAACATACATATCTCGGGAAAACAATCAGCTCAGATTTCAAACGAGAAAGTTTTGAGCACTACAAATTATTTGAATTAAAGTTGCTTCCGCCGTGAGTGTAGATATTAATAAAGACTGTCACAGAGGCCTTGCGTTCAATGAGTTTAATTAGTGAGTTGCATACATGTCCATTTATATTAAATACTGACTGACATCTTGCGTTAAATGGATTGTAAAGTAGTAAGTTTATTGGAGATTGATTAAATTGAATTCTTAAGATTTTTTTTGGGTGAGAGGGACCCTCCCAAGCCCGGGGCACTCCCGCGTCACAGGCCTTGCTGAGCCTTCGCTACGCCACTGTGTGGATCTGATATTCTTTGGCTGCAAAAACTTGTATACTTAGTTGACATTTTTTCTAAATTAAATGAGTTAAATCTGTCCAATCTTACCAAGGCTCAGGTCTCATCCTTTTCAATGTGCAGAATAGAATAGCTGTCATATTAAAGAAGTTCAAATTTGGATACAATGTCGGCGGGGAATGAATACGAATATTTTGGTTCCCTCAGCATCATTTTTATTAAAAAGTGAAATTTAACTTAACGAAAATAGTGAAAAAAATATTACTGAACATGTCAAACAACTTCAGTTAACGTTTAAGGACTATTTTCCTTTTAAACCTGTTATATCTGAATCGAACAATTGGACAGGAAGTCCTTTTCAAGGAGATATAATTTCGGATTCTTCTTTAACTTTACTGGAAAAAGAAAAACTCATTGACTTATCCTCTGACAATATCTCAAAAACTGTTTTTAAAGATCACTCCTAAATTGATTTTTGGGTCATTGTAAGAAATTAGTATTCTGTTTTGGTGGAAAAACCATTAAACTTTATTGCCCTGTTGTGGAACATATCTAATTGGGGGTAGCGGTGAAATCACAAAAGTACAGTATAGCAAAAGAAAGCAAGTTGTCGACGGTGCGGAGACACCAGCAACATTCCCATTTCTAGTCTAAAAGGCAGGATCGGGTCTATTTTTCTGAATTTGAAGCTCTTGGAGAGGGAGAGGCGATCACAAGAAAAAACAAGTTGTCAACAGGGGGGGGGGGAGGATGTGAACAGCATACACGTTCCTAATATAAGAGACACAATCTGGTCTATTTTCCTGAATTCAAAGCTCTTGGGGGGGGGGGGGGAGGGACTATCGCAAGAAAAACGAGTTGTCAACGGGGGGAGTGCCAACAGCATACACATTCCTAATATAAAATGCAAAATCGGTTCTATTTTCCTGAACTCAAAGTTCTTGGGAAGGGAAGGGGCGATCGCAAGCATACATATTCTTATACTCTAGTCAAGAACTAGAGAGAGTAATACAACTGTTACCAAAACCTCAAACGTACCTGCTACGGTGCCGCAGGTAACTGAGGACTGCGTAAATCTAATTATATTAAATTATATTTAAATATTATAAGCTTTTATAAATTTACTGCAACAATTTTCTGATAAATTAATTTAATTTCTGTCAGTGAGCAAAGTACACCTTGCAGAGCGTCCTTAGTGATTTATCTTGTTTGTGCTTGTTTTTATATATTATTTGAGAGTAGTGAGATACCCAAAAGATATGGCTTCCACATCTTTATTTATTCCAAAATCGTTAAACCAGGGCATTTTTTCCTCAACGAAAACCTTATTACGATGAATGCTTATGATGCCTTAAGAGATCAATATCTAAATAATAATGTTAAAGGCTCTATCAAGATATGTTTCAACGTGACAGGAGTTGGAAAATCTACTATATACCGAATACTGAAAGAGAAAAAAACGACTGGAATTGTTAGTACTCCCAAGCTACATTCGATCACAAGCAGACGAAAAACCTCTTTGGAAGAAGAGATGTAAACTGGAATAAAAGGAGTTGTACATACATTTTATTATGA
Source organism: Diaprepes abbreviatus (assembly GCA_034092305.1). Classification (NCBI taxonomy): domain Eukaryota; kingdom Metazoa; phylum Arthropoda; class Insecta; order Coleoptera; family Curculionidae; genus Diaprepes; species Diaprepes abbreviatus. The sequence goes on from JASJET010000175.1 coordinate 15,991, forward strand.
GAAGCAGATCCCAACCATCGACAAAATTCTAACTAAAATTAATGAAGTTCGGGATTTACCTGAAAGCTCTTGAAATTACTCACAGAACTTAATTTTTGCTGGGAAAAACCAGATAAAAAATCTGTTTCTATAGATCGTCCGGAAAATGTTCGTTGGAGAAGGAAATATCTCTCTCAAGTAAAAGGTAGAGCTGCTAGAAATAACATAACTTACAAAATTAGTAATATAACTGAACTTCTGAAAGATTTTTTTGAATAAAGTTAGTGCAGAAAATTGGGAAAAATCCATATAATAAAAGAATAAAAGAAAATGTGGAAACTCGATATCATGATCGGTGAGATGGACGAACCAATTATAATTAATTTAAGCACTGATACGTAATGTTTACCAGCGTAAACAATTTATTATTTAAATTTTCTGTAACATATAAAAATTAATTACATTTGAATCCCTTTTTAGTGTTTAAATTTAATTCTGTAGATGGTTTAAGAAATAAATAAACTGAAACGTCAAATGTCCTAAAAATGTTTTTAATTAATAATAAAATGACCGATAGCCCCATAAAATTTTAATGTTATATGGAGGAATTTATTTTTTTATATATGTTTAACTTCTTGTATTTTTGACAATGGGTATTTTGTAAGTATTTAAATTATAACTTAGAATTTTTTGAGAGAAAAAGGCTACGTTTTAGTATGCATGTGCCTCAAACGATTTCTATGCCAAAATTAAAAATAATAAAAATACAGTTGTGATTTGTGTTAAGTATGTCAAAATTATCTATATTTCTAATGTATGTGAATTATTAAGAAATCTTAAGAAATAATATAATATTATAAAAACTTTTTATTTTAACTTTATTACCGAAATAATATTTTAGGCCATAAATACTTAGTGATAAAATAAACCTCCTTCCGACGCCTATGACAAGGATTAAAATCCTTTTTAACACTCCACACATCCAAATATCTATTGTTATCCATCCCAAATAGTCCATTATTATAGACCGGTATGTTTGATTATAAAATTTCTTTCCCATTCCTATGAAAAATGTATGTATCTAACAGATTTTACCAAAGACATCAGACTAAAGACCACAGGTAGTTTGCGAAGAAAAAAAAAGGCAAAAAAATGATTTATTACTCTCTCTAGTTCTTGAATAAACTATAGTATAATCGGGTTTAATTTCCTGAACTCAAAGCACTTGGGGGGGGGGGGGGGCGATCGCCCTCGGATCCGCGCCTGTATGAGAAACTATCTTCAACACACAGTTACCTGAAAGATAAGTGCAGAAACAGGTTAAATACAGAACCTAATCCAAGACTCAAACTTTCAGACAACAAACCAAATTTTGAATTCCTTTGTTCCACCAAACAGGTACAAATATTACATTGAGAGTATTTTTCAAATTCTGTATTATTGTATCCATGTTGTATTAATTCTTTTTTGTAGGTTAAGCTGTCACTTTAGTTTCAATTTTATTTTACGTTTATGTTTTAATTTTTCGTTATGAACTGTTATTCAACATAGAAAATAAATTTTAATAACCCAATTGTACTGTTTCATTTACTGTTTGTAATGACTACACAGGGAGTTCGCCAATTTATTCTCGTTTTGAGAAGTGGTTCGGAAGAAGAAAAAGGTTGGCAACCGCTGATCTAGATTATTATTTTTATATTTTTCTTTAAAATGTTCATTACGTTGCCTCTTTTGAGCTATTTATTAGATATGGAAATGAAAATAAGCAGCATCCAGCGTGCAATATTATCGACCTTTTATAAAGTTATAAGTCTCTTAACTCAAACCTGGTTAGGTTATTGGATTATTGTTTTTTTATTTAAATGGCATTTCCGAAAATTTCTAGGGTGGGAGATGAACGATCACCATTTAAATATCTACTGACCTAAAAACTAACTTACGTATTTCTTATTTATAAATAAATAAATATTGAATTATAAATAATTAATTCGAAACAAGTGGTATGCGAATCGCAGGTAAAACGTCTTTCGGTTCCAGGTGTCGTCAGCTGATATGGGTACCGCTACGCCGAGAGCTTCAACCTGCAGGGGCCTTCCAGCAGTAACGAATACATCAGTAGTTCTTCAGTACCGGAATATAGTGTGGTGCGCGAGTAGTGACCGAAAAAGATTTGGCAGAAATTACGTAGTCGTAAAAAGTAAGTAGTGCATGTAGGAAATGATTTAGTTGTTCTTGGACTTGGCGAACTTGTAAATAGTGACCTCATTTTATTCTTATAAATAAATAAAAATAATATTGATACAAATTATTAAATATTAAAAATATTTCTTATATGAGTAGTTTTATAAAAATAATCTAAAAGAAGCTCTTTGTGTTATTAAGTCTGTCATGCACACATTTCTATAATTTTAATACATATATTTTTTAATTGCTTATTTTCCTTCCGAAGGAAAAGTATTCACAATATCTTGTAATGATGTATAGGCTCTGATTACAGTTAAAGTGTGGTGGTATCTTTTGCTGATATTGAGACCTTAAATTCAGGGGGGGATGATTATTTTGTCTATTTTTAAGAGGGGATAATTTCATTTCGATACTTTATTTTCATTATTATTTTTGCATTTTTAATTAACATATTTAATAAAAATGTTCTAAATAAATATAACAATTCTAAAACAAAATAAAAAATAATATTTTCCCTTAACACACAAGTTGATATAATCCTTAAAAAAGTATATCCAGAATTTCGTCCTGACTAGCAAGAATAATTTCGAAATAAAATCAATTTATTTGTCTTTTTTAGTCAGAATTTCTCACTGTCCGTTCGTCCATGTGTATGTCACAGCCTTATAACTTCATTAGTTGTTAATCTTTTACAATGAACTTTGCAGGCATATTCTTTTCGTTAACCCAAAAACAAACCTAACGCGAAATTGGGAAAAAAATGCGGGTACCTTCCCTTGTGTGAAAATTGGAAATTTTTTGTTCACCCCATCGAGTAGGATATAATTATCATTAGATATAATATATATATATATATATATATATATATATATATATATATATATATATATATATATATATATATATATATATATATATATATATATATATATATATAATATAAATAAATGTTTTTATCGCATTTTTTTATTTAGTAGCTTCAATCCGAAAATATGAGCCTCCAAAGTGGCTTTGTCAACGCCCCCCCTCTAATCTAGCACGCGGTATATTTAAATATCTGAAACAATTTGATATAATAGCTCTTACTAAATAAATTCAACGAAAATTACGAATAAGTTACGTACCTTAAGTATTAGATATAAAAAAATTGTTAAAATTTTAATTCCGTCTTGTTTGTTTATCCGATCGAGTAGGGTAGTTGCTTGTTGTTCTAATTTATGATTCTAAATTTTGGTGAATGCGCCGAGTAAGACAGGCCCCTTTAAAAGGGTTGCATATGAGGGTCCTTGAAATAGAAAGGCTGGGTTTCACCGAGTTTGTTCCTGTACTATGAGACTTGATTGCGCATTAATTATATGTTTTATTATTTTTCAACCCAGTTTTATCTAATATTCTATATTTGATTAGTCAGTTTAATATTTATTACAACCTTTATATCGATTTATATATAATTTTTTTAAAAAATTCTTTTTCGGTTTATTTTTTCTATAAATTCGAAATTTTATTGTAGCTCGTTTTGGTTCAAAATTTTGCAGGTACATGCTTTAATTAATTCAAAGACACACGTGCCACGAAATTGCAGAGAAAAGCAACAATCTCAATATATGCAATGGAAAGTACTTCACCAGTTTCTTTTGGAGAAGAAACAATACCTGACTATATCAAAATAGCTTATTTTGAAACTTATTAAATAAATAAACTTACAAAAAGTCAAAATCTAAAGATATTATACAAAAAAAGAGGAGGAATGTTATAAACATTAGTGCTAAAGGCAAAAAAAATGTTTTAAAATTGTCAAGAAATCCTGAATATTATAAAAAATAAACTTTGAAGAAAAAAATGGAATTAGAAGAATGAAGAAAATTTATAGGAAACCCACTGTTAACGAAAAAAGAAATATGCTCTTTGAGCCAGAATTTAGAAGCAGTTATTTTTTAAAATTTCATTAAAACTGAGACTGCAAAATAACATTTTCAATATGTCTATTATTAATATTTACTTTACTCCGGAGTGTAAAAATTCGACCCTCGTGCTATCTCCTACCTAGGGATATATATATATATATATATATATATATATATATATATATATATATATATATATATATATATATATATAATAGGGTTATTGGGGATGTAGTCTAAATTTGTAGGCCTTAATAAGGAAAAAACCCTTTTTTTATTCTGTTAAGATTTCGAGAATTAATTTTTTTCTGCTTCAGAAAATCTCTACAATGTTAATTAAACAGTTAGAGTATTAAACCTAACCTATAATTATTAAATAACTCACCAATGTGGTTTGAACATGTAAATATGTGAAAAACAGGGGAAAAAACCCACCATTAACACGTTTTAATTATATTTAAAGACATTATATGATAGGATTGTAAGAATTTGTTTAAATTTGATAAATCACGAAACATCAAAACATCCTACTAGATTATTTCACCATTGTCAGGTGCCGAGAAAAGTAGCGCGGGTGGCCTAAATAGTTAAGGAATATACGAATCCGTAAAACAATGGCGTAGTCAAGTATGAGATTTAGCAAAAATAGAAAATAAAAATAGAAAATTACTTCTTTAATATTTTTTACGTGTTATAAGAGAATTTAATGGAGAAACTTATTCATCTGGAGATGGACTGTCCAGAAGGCTTAAATACTTTTCTTTTTTTCAACTTTAAAATATCGCTGTCAATGGCACTCAGATTTTCGGTGTAATTTTTTTTATTCATGGTGTTGCCATCTTGATTGATATGGACCAAAAAGTGACACCGAGAATCTGAATGTCATCTACAGTTATATTTTAAAGTTGGAATAAGAAAAGTGTTTGAGCCTCCTGGACAGTCTATCTTCAGATGAGTAAGTTTTTCCATTAAATTCTCTTATATCATGTAAAAAATATCAAAGAAGTAACTTTTTTTTTATTTTCTATTTTTGCTAAACCTCGTACTTGACTACGCCACTGTCTTACGGATTCGTATATTCCTTAACTACTTAGGCCACCTGCCCCCCTTTTCTCGGTTAACACCTGATATTTGTCACTACAAAATGGCGAAATAGTCTAGTAGAATGTTTTGCTGTTTCGTGATTTTTAAAATTTAAACAAATTCTTACAATCCTATCAAATTATGTCTTTAAATATAATTAAAAAGTGTTAATGGAAGGCTTTTTCCCCTGTTTTTCACATATTTACTTGTTTCGTATTAAAACCACGTTGGCGAGTTACTTAATAATTATAGGTTAGGTTTAATATTCTAACTGTTTAATTAATATTGTAGAGATGTCCTGAAGAAGAGAAAAATAAATTGTCGATAGCTTGACAGAATCAAAAAAGGTTTTTTTCCTTATCAAGGTCTACAAATTTAAATAGACTGCATTCCTAATAACCCTAGTTCGGAATATTGTTTCTTGACTAGTCAGTTGCGACTACTTCCCCCTTTATATATATATATATATATATATATATACATATACATATATATATATATATATATATATATATATATACATATACATATATATATATATATATATATATATATATATATATATATATATATATATATATATATATATATATATATATATATACATCCAGCTAACTTCGCAGCGTCCGTTCATAAAAACTCCCGCTGGCGTCCACCGTTAATTTTATGACATATTTTTTACTCTCCCACCCCTAAGCGTCCTTTTACAAACCATGCACTCGGCGTCCTAAGTATTTATTTATCGTTTATTTATCTGATTTCGCAGCGTCCATTAAATATACATCACTTTTACTTCTTTGATTAGTAGGCGTCTTACATCATTGCCACGTTTTATACTAAAAAGCTAAATGTCTTGAAGCAGGAATGAAATAATACCGTGAAATAAGTTATTCAAAAAATATCTTTTCTTTGTTGTAGATTAGGAGCTGTTATTAGTTATTGCTTTACGACAAAGTGTTGCGAGAAATGTTAATTTGGATATTTGTAATTACTCTTAGGTATAATTGGAATATTTATTGGATACGTTCATTATGTTACTTTGTTATGTTATAATTTAAGAAAATTGAATTAGGGAAGGAAGCTTTTCTTTAAATGCTGTGGTGTTTATATTCAAATTACTTAAAATATAATAGAATAAGAAAAGATTCCGTGCCATACTTTATTTTACAATGAAATATTCATGAAACTTATAACTATGTATATTATTTTTTAACATTGCAAATCGTTTGGATCGGGAAACGTTGTTTGCAGTAGAAAAATAATAAAAAAAATTTTTATGATTACCACTTAAAATAGAAGTGTTGACTGTAATTTTTATTTATAATATAATTTTATTTTTGTTCCATGGCAACTAGAGATCGGGTTTAATTCTTAAACCTTCTTAATGAATCTGACTATAAAATTTTAATACGATATAAAGAACTATTTTGCGACGGTAATTTTTTTTTCTTTTTGTCCTTCAGGTTGTTTCAAAGAAAAAATATAATTGATTTCTTGCCAATTCAGCTCTGGGTTTCTCCATACGCGTTTCGAACACCTAATGATCTCATCATTGGAGGTGTAACGAGATAAGAGAAAAACTCACAAGAAACAACTGTACATATAAAATCTAAGTTCCGAGACATATCGGTAGGATATGCAGACATTTTTGTAGTCCAACTGTTAAACATCTCCACTGATAAGATCATTAGGTGATCGAAATGCGTATGAAGAGAGAACAAGAGCTTTATCAGCAAGAACTAAACTGCTTGTTTATCTCGTTTTCTTTAAACGACCTAAAGGAGAAGAAAAGAGGTACCTTATTATTTGTTACGGCCTTAAAATATTTTTTTACATCGTGCTGAAATTTTAATTTTTAACTTTCGCACTATTCCAGTGTATGCATAGATGTCGTTTGACTGTTTATATGTAACTGTCCGACATCAAAAACGTCTGCAGAATTAACATCCTGTTGACATGTCTTGAAATTTAGATTTTATATGGATAGTTGTTTCTTTTGAGTCTTAATTTCGATTTTTACAGCTTCATTGATGAAATTAGGTAATCGAAATGCGTATGGAGAGAGAGCCAGAGTTGAATTGGCAGGAAATATATTATTTATCTATATTTTTCCTTTAAACGACGTGAACGAGAAGAAAAGCGATATCTTATTAAATTAACGCAGAATTTGTGACAGCTCTAAACCAACTTAACAGTAATCAAAATAGAGGCTATGCTGCATATAAGCTTTGTTAGTAAAAAGAATTAAAAAGAACTAATATATTTCTTTCAGATTTTTAGAGAACATACTTTTAATTTATATAAGAAATCTAATTTAAAAAATCCAATTATAAGGAATATTAAAAAATATTTTTTGTTCTAAAAAATTTATTTGTTACTATCATTTAAATTAATATGACTTTAATTTATTATCAAAAATAATATCCATGAAGAAAAATTCATACTTACTAGAAGGAGTTATTTCAATTAATTTTATCTTGAGTTTAATAAATTTTTCTATATATATGATTATCTAAATTATTTGAAAATAGCATAATTAATTACTTTTGTATGAATCAATAAATTTAATAAAAAATTAAGCTATCTTTTTCGGAAAATGTAAACTTTAAAAAAATAATATTAAAGTCGTTATCTGCGCTCCCAAGAAAACCCCAGTATCAATTTTGCACAAAATCGAATATATTCAAAATTTCTAATGCAAATACCAGTTTTGAATGAAATTGTATCACACAACTATATAGTTTGCTATAGTAAATCCGCTACCACAAATTTTAAGAAATTAATTTTGGATTCGTAACCTAAGCCCTTACAACTCCCTCAATCCCGATAATAAAAGAAATAGGGACATGTAAATTTTATAGTCTGACATATTTTATCCTGGATATAGAGATAATTTAAAATCCATGTTATACGTCCCAAGAAACCCCTAAAATCAATTTGAAAAAATCTAAAAAATGTAAAGTACCTAGTCTCCTTTGTTGTATCTGCCATATTAAATTGTAAAAAATTAAATTCACATCGTAACCTACCGAAACCGAAAACCCCCTAATATCAATTTTGAAAAAATCTGAATAACGTAAAATTTTCAATACACCATATTGGATCCGCAATATTGAATTACAAAATAAAATTTTTGTAAAAAAATTGAACCAACTTCTAAAAGTATGCTAAAAAGTGAAAAATAACTATAAATTTCTATATGAAATTGAAATTTTTGAAGTCGGCGCCAAACTGATACCTAACAAAATGGGATTTGCACAAACGGATTACAAATTCTTCATTTGTAATTGCTTTCTCACCATAATTTTATATATTAATAGTTATTTGTTTCATTTGGCGTCGATTTCAAAAATTTCAATTTCATATAAAAATCTGTAATTATTTTTCACTTTTTAGCGCACTTAGAAGTCGGTTCAATTTTTTTATAAAAATTTTATTTTTCTATTTTTGGTTTTGAATTCATTATGATACCCTTAAATTATTTGAAGTAAGTACTAATCGAGATTATTGTACCTCGCAATGATTCCAAGGTGGCAAGAAAGTACGCATTTTATCCAAAGTTGTAAATCAGCCTAAAATGAACCACTTAAATTTCTTTGATTCTTATAGTTTTCCAATTACCAATGAAATTGTATCAAACAAATATTTAGTCTGGCCACTTTTTTAAATTTCAAATTAATTTCAGATTGGTAATATTGGCCCCAAAACCTTCCAATATCCATATTTAAAGAACTTGAGACGTAAATTTCTTAGCCAGATATATTTTATACTGCATCTCGAGTTTGTATCCGCCCCAAGAACTCCTCAATATCAATTTTAAACAAAATTGGAAAATGTAGAATTTTCAGTTCCTCATATTGTACCTTATCAACTTAATAGTTGTAAAAAATTAACTTCGTATTCGTAATACACGACCCCGAAAACACCCTAATACCAAATCTGAAAAAAATGCGAATAAGGTAAAATTTTCAACTCACCATGTTGGATCCGCCATATTGAATTTCAAAAAAATAATTTTAACATCTTAATCTAATCCAAATCTAAACCCTTCAAAGCCCCCTAGTGTCAATTTTGGATGAAATCTGGAAATTTAAAATTTCTAGACCGTCATATTTCATCTGAGATATTAGATTTTCTTAAAATAATTTTATATTCGCTATTTACATTCTCCAAATAAAAAAATATAAAATCTTTAGTTTGCCATATTGAATCCCGAAAAAATACCATTAAATTCATAATTTACACCCTCATGAACCCCCTATATTTTTTGGAAAAAATCAAAAAATTAAAAATTTTTACTACCACCAGATTGAGTTTTTCAAAAACTATTTTAAATTCATAATTAACACTAACAAAAATCCCCCAATACTGATTTTAGACAAAATCGAGAGATGTAGAATCTTTAATCCGCCATCTTGGATCCGCCATATTTATTTTTTTAAAATAATGTCAGATTCGCAATGTACGATCCCAAAAACTACCCCATATCAATTTTGAAAAATATCGGATAAAATTAATTTTATCCGCCATATTGGATACGCCATATTGAATTTTTTTAAAATAATTTCAGATTCGTTATGTGCGACCCCAAAAACACCACCGTACTAATTTTGGAGAAAATCGGACAAAATTGATTTTTTGTTCGCCATATTGGATCCACCATATTGAATTTTTTAAAAATATTTTGGATTCGTTATGTGCAACCCCAAAAACTCCTTCATGCCAATTTTGGAGAAAATCAAACAAAACTGATTTTTTCGTCCGCCATATTGGATCCGTCATATTGAATTTTTTCAAAATAATTTTAGATTTGTCATATGCGACCCCAAAAACTCCCGCAAACCAATTTTGGAGAAAATCGAACAAAATTGATTTTTTCGTCCGCCATATTGGATTCGCCATATTGAATTTTTTCAAAATAATTTTAGATTCTTCATGTGCGACCCCGAAAACTCTTCCGTACCAACTTTGGACAAAATCGGACAAAATTTATATTTGTGTCCGCCATAGTGAATCCGCCACATTGAATTTTTTAAAAATATTTTGGATTCGTTTCGTGTGATCCCAAAAACTCCCTCGTACCAATTTTGGAGAAAATTGAACAAAACTAATTTTTCGTCCGCCGTATTGAATTTTTTAAAAATATTTTGAATTCGTTATGTGCGACCCCAAAACTCCCCCATACCAATTTTGGAGAAAATCGAACAAAACTGATTTTTTTGTCCGCCTTATTGGATCCGCCATATTGAATTTTTAAAAAATAATTTTAGATTTGTCATGTGCGACCCCGAAAACTCTTCCGTACCAACTTTGAACAAAATCGGACAAAATTGATTTTTGTGTCCGCCATAGTGGATCCGCCATATTGAATTTTTTAAAAATATTTTGAATTCGTTATGTGCGACCCCAAAAACTCCCCCGTACTATATTTGGAAAAAATCGGACTAAATTGATTTTTTTGTCCGCCATATTGGATCCGCCATATTGAATTTTTAAAAAATAATTTTAGATTTGTCATGTGCGACCCCGAAAACTCTTCCGTACCAACTTTGAACAAAATCGGACAAAATTGATTTTTGTGTCCGCCATAGTGGATCCGCCATATTGAATTTTTTAAAAATATTTTGAATTCGTTATGTGCGACCCCAAAAACTCCCCCGTACTATATTTGGAAAAAATCGGACTAAATTGATTTTTTTGTCCGCCATATTGGATCCGCCATATTGAATTTTGTAAAAATATTTTGGATTCGCTATGTGCGACCCCAAAAATTCCCCCATACCAATTTTGGAGAAAATCGAACAAAACTGATTTTTTCGTCCGCCATATTGGATCCGCCGTATTGAATTTTTTAAAAATATTTTGGATTCGTTACGTGCGACCCCAAAAACTAACCCGTACCAATTTTGGAGAAAATCGAACAAAACTGATTTTTCGTCCGCCATATTGGATCCGCCGTATTGAATTTTTTAAAAATATTTTGGATTCGTTATTTGCGACCCCAAAAACTCCCCCATACCAATTTTAGAGAAATTCGAACAAAATTGATTTTTTCGTCCGCCATATTGGATCCGCCATATTGAATTTAAAAAAAAATAATTTTGGATTTGTCATGTGCGACCCCGAAAACTCTTCCGTACCAACTTTGGACAAAATTGATTTTTGTGTTCGTCATAGTGGATCCGCCATATTGAATTTTTTAAAAATATTTTGGATTCGTTATGTGCGACCCCAAAAACTCCCCCGTCCCATATTTGGAGAAAATGGGACAAAATTGATTTTTTGTCCGCCATATTGGATACGCCATATTGAATTTTTTAAAAATAATTTCAGATTCGTTATGTGCAACCCTAAAAACACCACCGTACCAATTTTGGAGAAAATCAGACAGAATTGATATTTTGTTCGCCATATTGGATCCGCCATATTGAATTTTTTAAAAAAAATTTGGATTCGTTATGTGCGACCCCAAAAACTCCCCCGTACCATATTTGGAGAAAATCGAACAAAACTGATTTTTTTCGTCCGCCATATTGGATCCGTCATATCGAATTTTTTTAAAATAATTTAAATTTTTCATGAGTGACACCTAAAACTCCCGCATACCAATTTTGAAAAAATCGGACAAAATTGATTTTTTCGTCCGACATATTGGATTCGCCATATTGAATTTTTTCAAAATAACTTTAGATTCTTTATGTGCGACACCAAGAACTCCCCCATACCAATCTTGGAGAAAATCGAACAAAACTGATTTTTTTCGTCCGCCATATTGGATCCGCCATATTGAATTTTAAAAAAATAATTTTAGATTTGTCATGTGCGACCCCGAAAACTTTTCCGTACCAACTTTGGACAAAATTGAACAAAATTGATTTTTGTGTCCGCCATAGTGGATCCGCCATATTGAATTTTTTAAAAATATTTTGGATTCGTTATGTGCGACCCCAAAAACTCCCCCGTCCCATATTTGGAGAAAATGGGACAAAATTGATTTTTTGTCCGCCATATTGGATCCGCCGTATTGATTTTTTTAAAAATATTTTGGATTCGTTATGTGCGACCCCAAAAACTCTCCCATGCCAATTTTGGAGAAAATCGAACAAAACTGATTTTTTTCGTCCGTCATATTGGATCCGTCATATTGAATTTTTTCAAAATAATTTTAGATTCTTTATGTGCGACACCAAGAACTCCTCCATACCAATTTTGGAGAAAATCGAACAAAATTGATTTTTTTCGTCCACCATATTGGATTCGCCATATTGAATTTTTTTAAAATAATTTCAGAATCGTTATGTGCGACCCCAAAAATTCCCCCGTACCAATTTTGGAGAAAATCAGACAAAATTGATTTTTTGTTCGCCATATTGGATCCGCCGTACTGAATTTTTTCAAAATAATTTTAGATTCTTTATGTGCGATACCATAAACTCCCCCATACCAATTTTGGAGAAAATTTTAAAAAATTGATTTTTTCATCCGCCATATTGAATATTTTAAAAATAATTTTAGATTCGTCATGTGCGACCCCGAAAACTCCCCCATACCAACTTTTAATAATATTAATACATAATAATATATCATGTAATTAGTTACAAGAAAACAAATTGTTACTTATATATTCTGATAGGAATGAAAAACTTATTTTTTACTATTGCGCAGCACGAAATAACTATACTAAACGAACTACGCAGAAAGATATTCTAAATAGTCTGAAAATAATATAATATCGCCATTGTTGCCAGATTGGGAATGCTTTAGATGCTGGTTGTATTAGACATATACAAATTAATACGAAAAACGTCGGTTTAAATATTTTCTGGGCGTCCAACCTAATTTTTGGGAAATGTCTTTGGGTAATCCCAGGAACCTATTCCCGAAGTTTACATGGCGATACATCTCGGCGTCCTTATACGGACGCTTTGGTGAAGGCGGACGCTCGGGAGATATTAATTTCACAATGTATGGACGCCTAGTAGATAGTTGGATATATATATATATATATATATATATATATATATATATATATATATATATATATATATATATACATACATATATATTTCTTCGTAGCCTCTAAAATAGGGGTTCTCAATCATTTTTTAATTTCGATTTTCTCGATTTTTTAAAAATACTCGAGAACCCCCCAAAAATTAAACGGTTTAAACCAAATATTTTAATACTAAACAAAAGTGAACTATCCGTCTTTGGCACGTATGCGCGACGTTTAGTTCCGTCCTTTTGGAGAAAGAAAGACTGTATCCTTAATATTTGCGTATCTCTTACACCAAGCGCAAGTTGGTACACTGAGACCCGCGAACTATACATACATACTTCGAACATACCTCTGTAGAATTAGTATAACGTCAGTTAGGGCTCAGTTACTTGAACGCTGAATAACGTAATAATATTTTTATTTATTTTTGAAAATGTGTTAGTGAACAGTAGATATTTCATTTCTTGGTACAGACATGCCTATTTTATGCTATCCTTTTCTAATTGCATTATTTAAACGAGTATCGTATGATATACGTCAATTTTGGAATACATAAAAGTATAAGGTTATGGTTGTCTAAATTATTATTATTATTGTTATTTTCAATATGTAAACAATATCTAACAATATTTACCAATAAAAATAGGGTTTCAAATTCTCTTTTTGTTAATATTAATTATAAACTTCGCATTTATAGTAATTTCTAACACTTAAAAACACTGAAAAGATTCACGACAAACAATTAAACTAAAAGAAAAGATAAGTAGACCTGTTTATGTCTGTCAAACATCAAAAAAGCCTCTCTGCCACCGTCCATTAACAGCCTTCAAACAAATCTATTGTTGTTTAAATCTATAGGGTATGATCGAAGCATATACATGTTTATGGTCGCGACTTACCGGTTGGGAACCACTGTTCTTTCAAAAATGTCAATCGACCACCCATATATTTCCACATTCGAGTTTTTTATAAGAAATACTAATTTCACCTATCCAACAGTATTGTGGAGGATTTACAGTAGTATTAGCAAAATAATTTATTTTTTAGTTATCGGGGACTGAGGGCAGTACAGGGTGAGTCAACGATTGGATAGGTTTGTGCCTTTTCGGTGAAATTAACAAAGAAACTATATTTATTGTTTGATATAGTTTATTTTTACGCAGATTTTAAAAATATTTAGGACTCTACAGGGTGAGCCAAAAAACTAGGACAGCATAAAGTTGTATTTTTTTAAATAGAACACCCTATATACGAATCGTATTTTCGATTTAGCTTATAATTTTAAATCTTTTTTATTAAGGGTTTACTATAACAAAACTTTATAGTTTCTGAGATAATTAAGTTTAAAGAAAAAAAGTCACATTTTCAAGCATCAATTCAATCCTAAATAACGTTTTCAATTTTGCGACAAATATATTCAAATTTGGAACTTAGCAAGGCCAAGGACAAGTTAACATAATTTTTATCTAATATTTGCAATAAAAGCTACAGGGTGTTGAACACATCGGCTCAAATTTGAACAAGTTTAAATGAATAAATATCTTTTTTTTAAATGGTACACCCTATATATTTTCATGTTATTTAATAGAGTAATAAAAACCCAAAAAGTTTTGTTCAATATATCCTATACCTATTTATAATAGTTTTTGAGATATTTCAGTTTTTCTTATTTTCCATGCTTTTTTACAGAAATAGTCTTCATTATCATAGTAGCCATGGCAAAAACAATGTAAAAGAACATTTTTCTGTGTGTCAAATTTATAACCGCAATCGCTTCTTTTGGTTTTTATGTAGTGTAGTTTGTTTTTTTTTTGCATTCATCTTATATTGTAAAATGAATTTTCCAAAGAATGAGTTAATAGATATGATTTATACAATAGGAGAGGCTCAAAAAAATTGCCTTCTTGCTCAAAGAATTTACAAAATGAAGTATCCTGATCGACGCTAGCCTAATACCCATACTTTTCAAAACTTAATGTGGTCAACAAGCCAGTAACTAATGAAGAAAAAGAACTACAAGTATTGTTAAATGTTCAGGAAAATCCTTATATTGGTAGCCGTCAGTTAGCAGCATTATGTGAAACATCACAATCCACCGCTAATCGTACTACCAAGAAATATAGGTATCATCCATATCACATGGAATTACACCAAGAATTGCATGGACAGGATTTTGAAAGTCGTGTAAACTTTTGTCGTACAATAAATGCGGAGATTCAATTAAATCCAAATTTATTATGCAAGGTAATGTTTAGTGATGAAGCTACTTTTAGAAGTAACGGTGCCGTAAATAGACGCAACATGCATTATTATACCACAGAAAACCCATTTTGGATTAGAGAGGTGCAACATCAAAACCACTGGTCATGAAATGCTTGGTGTGGTATTCATCATAATCGAATTATTGGACCCCACTTTTTTAATGAACCACTAAATGGCCATAGTTACCTGAACTTTCTACAAGAAGAACTACCCCAACTGCTTCAAGGTCTCGATAGGGATGAGCTCGACAGTATGTGGTTCCAGCACGCATTACCATCGTGAAGTTCGTGCGTTTTTGGACCAACGATATCCGCAAAAATGGATTGGACGTGGGGGTTTCATTGAGTGGCCACCAAGGTCTTGCGACATCACCCCATTAGATTTCTTCCTATGGGGTTATATTAAAAATAAGGTGTATGTTAATCCACCAACAACAGTGGAAGATATGCGAAACAGGATTAGGGATACCTGTAGAACAATAACCCAATAATTTTGTCCAGGGTCCGAGAAAATCTGCAAAAAAGACTAAATTTGTGCATTGCACAAGAGGGTCGTTTATTCGAACACTTATTAAAAAGAAATAATTAATCTCAGTATTTAATAGGTAATTTTTTTGTTTCAATTTAGTATAAAAGTAAATATGTATTTGCCTTGTCGTTATTGTTGTGTTAATTTTTTCACATTATGTTTAATTAAACTATTGCCGTTGTAATATAACGAATAATGTATTTCATCATATTTAACCACATTCTGATTGTTTCTGTAGTTTATTTTTATTATTTTACATGGCTACTATGATAATGAAGATTATTTATGTAAAAAAGTATGGAAAATAAGAAAAACTGAAATATCTCAAAAATTATTATAAATAGGTATAGGATATAATAAACAAAACTTTTAGGGTTTTTATTACTCTATTAAATAACATAAAAATATACAGGGTGTACCATTTAAAAAAAAATATTTATTCATTTAAACTTGTTCAAATTTGAGCCGATGTGTTCAACACCCTGTAGCTTTTATTGCAAATATTAGGTAAAAATTATGTTAACTTGTCCTTGGCCTTGCTAAGTTTTAAATTTGAATATATTTGTCACAAAATTGAAAACGTTATTTAGGATTGAATTGATGCTTGAAAATGTGACTTTTTTTCTTTAAACTTAATTATCTCAGAAACTATAAAGTTTTGTTATAGTAAACCCTTAATAAAAAAGATTTAAAATTATAAGCTAAATCGAAAATACGATTCGTATATAGGGTGTTCTATTTAAAAAAATACAACTTTATGCTGTCCTAGTTTTTTTGCTCACCCTGTAGAGTCCTAAATATTTTTAAAATCTGCGTAAAAATAAACTGTATCAAACAATAAATATTGTTTCTTTGTTAATTTCACCGAAAAGGCACAAACCTACTTCATCCAATCGTTGACTCACCCTGTACATTGTAATTACGGTTTCTACCAATATATAAAATTTTACCGACCTCGGCGACATTAATGTTTTTAAATGTAATATACAAATTGCGTTAGAAAGTCTGTACTATTTGTATCAACCAAAGAGGTAACTTTCATAGGGTTTAGTTTTTTGTTGCGAAGGGATTTTTTTAAAGTAATTAAATCGTACATTCTACGATTTCTGTACTTAAATGATAAACATTCGGAATTTTCTGTATCCCTGGGCATTCACCTAAGAAAGTATGTATGCCAGTCTCGTTAAATCTGATATAAACAAATGAGTCATGATAGGAATGGCGGTCGCGAAGAATAATATCGTATAGAAATCAAACATTCCATGGAATACGTTTTAGCGATGAACTAGATTTTAAAAAATTACCTAATCACTCTTAACTGTTGAATGACGTTAATTAGGTCCACCGCCATTTGGAAACGATGTATTTTTCAAGAGAATATACAAAAACTATTAATATATGACGTCAATTCGTATTTAATTCGATATTCGAACTCTAATAGATCCGGGTAACTGTGACACTTTTTCAAAGTTGGCTATAATACCTTATAGAAGTCGGAAAATTATATTAAAAATAAAAAACTAGTTTTTTAATACAATTCACACAAACCTTCCAAATTAGAACAATTCTTTAATTATATGGTATTTATAATTAACAGAACCATAATTGCCAAACTAGTAATCACGAACACCCTTTTCGAACTTCCTCCTAGAAGATTCTACAATTAGAAATCTCCTATGGGCTCTTCAGATCATACAATGAAAAATCGGATGGATTAGGTTCTTATGTCGACGGTGTCCATTTGGTACTCCGATATTATAGCCCCACAAATATTTTTTTTTCAGACCAGACCCATGTATGCTTATGTATTTTTAATCATTGAATTCGAACTTGAGGTCGAAAAAATCGTACACCCTCAAAATCATTAGCTAGTGCCAAAACGTCTTTGGAATGGGGTGAAAATGAGATTAAGCTACGAGAATAGTTGTTTCATCTTAATAAATCAAACTATACAAAGTTTTAAAGTGTAATATATGTTAAATAAAGATTAGACAGCACCGTCCATATACTGGATTTGCAATATATCTCCAGGAAGAGTTGATAACTACCCCTCATATATTAAAAATCGAACCAAAATAGAAATGACTGCTGAAAAAGCTTAAAATGCCTGAGTTTTGCTAAAGATAAGAAACTGCGCTAGGTCCGACGTAATACTTATAAATTACCTCTATACAGTTGAAATAAACTACCCCTAAGCTTAAAGGACACGGAGAAACAAAAAAACCTTAAATCTAACCGGATCTTAATTTTTACCAATGTCATAATTGGCTGAAACTGCGTAGTACTTTCAAATAAATCTAGAATTTCACATACCATCAATATCCTGTAGTGTATTCTCAGAAGGGGGAAAACTACCCTCATTTAAAATTTAATAGGAAAAAAGCTGCAATTACTTTTGAAGAAGCTTGAAACTGCAAAGGTTTGTAAAGGTGAAGAGAGTCTGCGGCAATTTTTGCTTAATTCCTAAAAAACATCATTACAGTGCTGCCAAAAATCACCCTGTATCTTCGATGATACAGAAAAAATAAGAAAAAAAACTTTGATCCAAAAGTATTTGTATTTTTCCGGACGCAATGATATATATATATATATATATATATATATATATATATATATATATATATATATTATAGAGAATTTTACACAGGAAGGAGTTTTTACTCCCTAGAGAAGTAGAATTTAATAAAAAGTGTTTGACGTGAAATCCTAAGCCTAACTCTGAGAACTACGCAAATTTAACCAATCATTATGTCCCGAAAAATAGAAATACTTTTAGATTAACGTTTTTTCTTATTTTTTTCTGTATCATCGAAAATACAACGTGATTTTTGGTAGTACTTTAGGGGTGGTTTTTAGAAATTACGTTAAAGTCACTGCAGTTTTTTCCTGTTAAATCTTAAATAGGGGTAGTTTTTCCCTCTTCTGAGTTTTTACTGCAGGATAATTATGGTACGTGAGATTCTAGATCTATTTGAAAGTACCTCCGCAATTTTAGCCAATTATGACATCCATGAAAATTAGAATCCTGCTAGATTTAAGGTTTTTTCTTGTTTCTTTTCACTAACAAAACTCAGGCTTTTCGAGCTTTTTCAGCAGTCATTACTATTTTACTTCGAATTTTTTATATATGATGGATAGTTATCACTTCTTCAGGGTTTATTGCAAATATGGATGCTGTTGTTTAACCTTAATTTAACGTTTTGTATAGTTTGATTTATGAAGATGAAACAACTATTTTCGTAGCTTAAACTCAGTTTCACCCCATTTCAAGGGTATTTTTGGCTCTGGCTAATGATTTTGTTGGCGTATAACTTTTTTCG
The DNA here is from genome assembly GCA_034092305.1 of Diaprepes abbreviatus. NCBI lineage: Eukaryota > Metazoa > Arthropoda > Insecta > Coleoptera > Curculionidae > Diaprepes > Diaprepes abbreviatus. Next base: position 35,250 of record JASJET010000175.1, read on the forward strand.
ACCTCGAATTCGGATTCAGCGTCAAAAAATACACAGGAACACATGAGTCTAGTTTGCTGGTGGGAATTTTTTTGTTTGGGGCTGCTTATTCGGTTCCGACGATATTGTCAAATGAATGAAAAATTTGAAAGACGGAATTTTAATGGAATTAAACGAAGTATATTTTTTTAAATTATTTACAGATAGGATATTCCAGAAAGCGTGAAACATGATTTTTTAAATAAGGCCAGCTATATTTTTTATCGAAGTTGGAGACTCATTGAACCGTCTTTTCAACCCATCATTTTTTTTTAACATTAAATGCGAGGATGCTAATAAGAAAAAATATACGCCATGCTTTTTCGGGACATTGTGTATACGCTAAACTATTTTTAAAATGTACCCTCTTTTACTGTATTAATATTTCGCAAATTTTTTATTGATAGAACAATATAGCAGCCCTGGTATTCGATTACTAGGGTACAAAAGGGACACACTGTGTAACATCGTGCGATCAGTCAAAACCTATCCAGACTTTTATACTGAGTTGGATCGAATTGAAAAAAAAGAAGAAAGATTGCATGACAGAAGAAGTCCTATGGCTATTGAAAAAAGAACGAAGAATTATCAGAAACAGGATAAGAGATACCAAAAACAGTCAGCAAATTGCGAAAGTTAAAAAAACAACAGGTATAAACCAAGAAATGTTTGATGTTTAACAAATAACTGGGGAAAATTATCATTGAAAAAATAATGAAAATAAACATTTAAAAAACTTTGATGATAATAATAAATATTTGATAACAATAGAACTAACAATCCGATCATAACAAATACTGATGTAGGACACTCTACAACGCAGGTGCGTACCTATATTACTCAATTAAAGAACAGAAAGATTCCAGTCAAATATCGTATTCATGCAGGTTTGTTAAAGGTGACGATTGTATTTAATGTTTAGGAAAAATATGTAATAACATATACAATTCGGGATAAATTCTCACCAGTTGGTTAGAGTCAAGGTTGGTTGCTATACTTACGCAAATTCTATTCTCGAAATAACACCCAAACGTAACTCCTAGAAAATCAATTCAGTAAAACACAATTTGAATTTCGTGATGCTTCGAGTACAAGAAATACTCTTTTTGCCATGCAGTTTCTGTTCTAATGATGTAGATATGTAAAAGCCTGTTTTATAGACAATCACAAGACATTTTGACAGCATCAAACATGACAAACTTATGATCAGTATAGCAAGGACTAAATAACAAATTTTCACTAAGGTATATAGACTTTTCGAATTGAATAGAAATAAAATAGGGGTTGCGTCAGGGGGGCACTCTGACACCTTTTAAGCTGCCAATAGGCAGAAGCAAGATTACAATTATATCTAGTATCATAACTATTTATGTCCTCATCCGCACTCTGTCTTAACATACAGAAGATTCTTTAATAGATATAAAGAAGGCACTGTACTGTAATAAACACCTATTTTCAGTCTTGTCTAAAACGCGAATGCAACAGAGAGTGGCACGTTGTCAGAAGTACACTCGAAGATAAATGTGGTAGAATAAAAAAGTTTTTTTTCTTGTCTGACCACATATCCATCCATTATATACTCTCCGTGTTAAAGGTTGCACAGTTTGAATAAATTGCTACAAAACAAAATTTATCCTATTCCTTCACCATCGACTGATCGGAAGGAAGTATGCAATACTGAACGCGGCTTCGCCGACCTCCCACCGGATGGCGTATATATGTCTATGTGGTTTTCATGCACAAACAAGTGCATGTTGGTACCCTGATGAGTGTAGTAGAGAAGAAACATGTACTTCTGCCGTATCACTATAGCAGGAAAGATAAGTTTTGACTTTCTTCTCGATATGGTGGTACAGGTAGACCATCATCTCGATGGTGGTGGAATAGGATAAAATGTGTTTTGTAGCAATTTATTCCAACTGTCCAACCTCTAACACGGAAAGGATATGATGGAACGAAGTTTGCATTTATTGTTTGCATTTTACTTCATTTATGCACGGAGTTGCATGTAGTTGTACGTTTGCTGAATGTGATTTCAGCACTACAACGGCATACTGTGGATATATCCACCGCTAATGCATCTTACACGGAGTAATACGTGAAAACCGCGTATATATATATATATATATATATATATATATATATATATATATATATATATATATATATATATATATATCGGCTATAAGGAACATGTATATAAATGTTATAAATGAATACTACGATTGTATTAGTTGCAATAACTTCTACCGACCAAATGGTCGTATGAATTGTATATAGAAGTCTCTAAATAATTTATAATTCAAAATGACATTCAAGTAACACGTTACTTGCAAAATCCTTGCACAAATTTTTATCAGATGTCGTTAGCACAAGTTAATGACTTTTAAGCTATTAACATTATCAGCCAAAAATTTTTAAAATGTAATTTCTTTTACACTGAAATCAATATGTTTTCTATTTAAAGACCATATCCCAAAGCTGGAAGAATTTTCAGGGACAGTGAACTCCCTGTGATATAACGTTATATTATTTTATGTAAAAATTTAGACATGCCAATTAGTTTGTTTGATGATTATTACATTGAATGGACATAACCAATTACCACGTGTGTAAAAATAAAGAAATGACAGCGAATGAAACTGAATTTATATCGTTCGTTAGCATTGTCTATTAGAACATAATAAAATCTAAAGAAAAATAATTCTTATGAAAAGTGAAAAGTTCTTTGTTGTTTATTGTGTAACAGTATTTGATCATAGACTCCTGTAAATGATATTTTGTGGTAGCTTTAACCATTTTATCGATAATCAATTTTTCTGCCTCATATTAATTTGTAGGTATTTTAATAACCTATAATTAAATTTTACAGTAATAAAGACACTCTGGAACTCTGGACGTTCATCTTCTCTCTTGCAGCTTTAGTTCCAAACAACTACGGTTATTTAAGCTTACCAACCATAACTCAGAACTTCAGGACTCAGACAAGGCTGCTAATTAGCTGGTCAGAAGACATCTCTTGTTTTGTAGGTCTTGCAACAGCGCGCCTGCAAGTTAATTCGCGTGAAGGTTTTTAATTAAATTAAATAAAACAAGTTTCTCAAAACAGTTAGTCTATTAACAAAAATAAATAAAAAAACGAACTATTTACAATGAGAAATTTAAAACTAATAAAAATTACGAAAAACTAACATAATTGCTCTTCTCGGCCGTTCTTTTAACCAAAAACGTAAAACCCAATTTTGAAAAAACACGTTTAAATAGCTTATTAAAATATTAAACAGAAAAGGAAATAAAACGCGAAAATCAGCTATTTATATTACTGAATCAAACCGTATGAAAATCGCGAAATGCCCGACTAAAATAACCCATGATATTCCCTTAATTTCCCAAATCAAACCAAAACAAATCAAACAAAGAAAACCTTCATTCCCGCCGACTATACACTACGGCACTGGACTTAAAGAGCGGTACCAACCACCGTAAACGTCTTCCAGATTGGTACTGAAGTTTAGTATTCCTTAAAAGAGCGTTCTCGTATCTTACCCCCTCGACACCCCTCTGTTTCCCGTTTGTACCCATATTTCCCGATGGAACCCTTAAAGTTCGAAGGTTTCGATCGTTACGTGCTGAGGACGCTAGCTATTCTATACCGGATGTTAGATTCCCGATTTGGCCTCGGAGCGTCTTAGAGCCGTTTTACACACACAAGAATGAAATTCTTTGGAGATAATTTTTACAATAAAATACCACTCTGTTTGATATGTAAAAGAAAACTGAATATAATTTTGGTGGTAATTTTGTCAGTGTTCATGCGCATTTTCATAATATGTGACGTTCAAGCAGTTAAATAATCTGGGAATAACCTTAAAATGTCATAAATATGAAAGTTTCCAAACATATATAATCAAAAAAACACAAAATAAAGGATATTTTGTGCAAGAAACAATGAGTATAGAACACGTTCTATATTTTTATGCCAAAAATTTTCACCGAAATTTTGACAATAATTCTTTGATGTGTAAAACAGCAAATTAGTTTTATGAAAATTTTCAACATAATTATCAGATAAATTTTGGCTATAATTCTTGTGTGTGTAAAACGGCTCTTAATCTTAATTTTTATACAAAACACAATTAATAAAACTATTCTTTCTATAACTAAAGGAATAAGATAATATAACGTCTGTAAAAAAACCTGAGTGCCCTTTTATTTCTATTGCTGGTATTTAAGTCATTCTTTCTTGCAATCAGGAAAAACAGTCGCTATATTAATTCCTTTCACAGGTCAAAGGTTATATTACAGTATAATGAGTTTATTTGATTATTCTTTTGTTTCCTAATAATGGGAAAATCGTTCAAAATTTTTATACATTTTAACGGTATTTTATATGCCATATGTTAAAAACTACCCTTATCACATCTGGTTTTATTTACGTAATCAGAGTAGGATTATTTCGACAGATTTATAGCCAAATCTTAGAGAGGGTCTTTTAGTTTTATGTCTTCGTAAATATACTGAGTTTATGTATTTTTAAGAAAACATTTAAACAACAAAGATATTAAAAGTTAAGTTCGATAACTGATATATTAAATTATTCATTTTAACATAATATAGTTCACATTGAAGAGCGTAAAATAATTAATATTTGTTCCATTACAATTGATAGTAAAAGTAATGTATTTATTTTAAAAATGTTTAGGATTAGTAATTTTGAGTTTTTCGCATAAAAACCAATTTATCTCGAAAACCGCCAGTTTTATCGAAATAAATTTTCAGTACGTTTTTTGAAGATGAATGACCAAGTATTTAAAAAATCAGTTTTTAGCTCTGTAAAATGACATCTGTCAAAATCTAGCCCTAACGAGTGTGGCTGCAAGTCCATTCCTGACTTTTCTGATGATCTACAATATCTACTGTAGTATGGTTTAATTAATCTTTATGGCCTCTATAAAATATTACGATTGTTAAATTATACCCTTCGATTCAAAACTTAGAGCGGATAAGGTAAATCGCTGGTACCACTTTAGGAGTCTGTATCTCCGTTAAGGAGCACTTTAGGATTTTTTTTTCTATAACAAAGTAGGGTCATTTTGATCTCCTCTGTGTGCTTCCAAGAAATTAAGACGTACTTACCGGACACCCTGTATATTCTTAAATGTTTTATTATAACTTGATATTATTATACAATTAATTTTATGGAATATGGTCAATAAAATATCTATCTGTAAAGAATAATTCGAGTGCAGTATACGGTGGAGAGAATGCAATGCTCACAATAGAACTGGGTCAGTTATGGGGCCAGAGAAATTGGTAACAGGTAGTCAAAAGGATACTCAGTGGGGACGTATGTCTCAATCAAAGGGACAATCCGATAAGATTAAGTGAATCAATATCAACTTGAAGAATGCTGCGAAAGACCGATAGAACTGGCATAGATTAAGGAAGATTAACGTCCAGCAGGAAATACGAATGGGCAGTATGATATAGTGACATTTTGGAAAGTTTTTATATTTTTCGTGGCATATGGTAGGCATTAATTTTTTCTCAGACAAAACGTATGCATAGAATTTACAAAAAAAATATATAGCGTGACTCTGTTTCCTTACAGAAAACATGTCCAAAACGCTCAACGTTTCGAGGGTATAATAACCCTTGACTTCTCGATATTATTACAATGTTTTTTTTTTCACCCAAATTTGTACACCATTGGCTTAAAGTACAGCTATAAACGTTCAACTAAGATACCGAAATAGGTGTGTAAGTACCGTTGAACCTTTTATAAAACCGATGTCTATTGTAAAATACTGACATTAACAAATTAATTATATATGACCGGTATGCGGGCTTATTCCAAGTTGCCTGTTCGCATGAGTAAGTGGATACGAATTTATTTAAGGAGAAAAAGAATGGTAATGTGATGAGAATAAAAAGTATAATACTAGACTACATCTCGTTAACTTTTTTATAATGCTTTAACGGGAATTACTAAAAAATTTAAAATATGGCAATCAAGTGTATTATTTTCTAGAGCATAATTCTGTTTGTTCCGTTTTAGAGTTCTGCGGTTATTAGGAAACCTTATGTCTGTCCTTTTGTATCACAGCCCTGCATCATCGTCATGTTTTCTTCTCTTGTGATGAAATCCTGCAGATTTGACTGTAACGGTGGCAGCATTTTCACTTTAGAAAAAATAATTTCCAATGATACCTTCAGACCAAAAACCACACCAAAGAATTCATTTTTGTGGATAGAACAGTATCTCGTTTACTGCATATAGATTGGATTCACTTCAAATTTGACAATACTGCTTGTTTACAAAGCCAATTAACAAAAAATAGGCTTCAGAAAATGATTTTTTCGAAAATAATAGATCAGTTTCGAATTACTCTAAAGCCTAATCTGTAAAATGTTTACAAAATACAAGGGTTATCAGCTGATTTAAGTTCTTGAGAGCTGAGTTTTACATGCCATCAAATTCAAATCTTTATAAATAATATTCCATGTAGTACTATCAGAAAGCTCAAGTTCTGGAGAACAATGTACAGTTGATTGGTCGAACATCATTCATACTACTGCATAGTATCGAAATTTTCAACAGTACGTGTACGTTTCACAAACACTACCAGTTGACTCGGATTTATTGTTTAAATTTGATCATGTTGACCATGATTAATACAGAAATGGTGCGTAAAGGAAAATAAAAAAGAAAAGAGATGAACTTTTACAGAAGCATAACGTAATGCATGGCTGACACACGCTTGATCGTTTTTTCCACCGAATTTGTCAAGTAGACTTTTTTTTATTATGATCTTATGTTTGTTGCCCATATGTATAGGAACGAATTTTAGAAACAGTTTCTTTCTCACAAATACAACTCCGATCCTTTCTCCATATGGGTTTCGACCACCATATGGTCTCGTCAGTAGAGCTGTATCGAACTGAGAGCAACATTTGCAGGAAACAACTGCTATATAGAATATAAATTTGGAGTCATTCCATAGTGGGAAGAGGTGTATGGCGGCTCTGGTGAAGAAATAAGATATGGAATATATTAGTATTTGCACCAAAATTCATATACTTAAGGTTTTGAGGTTGCTAAATACGATTCTGTAATCAGAATTATCAAATATAAATTTTTGCAAAAATTTCGTGCAAAAAATACCTTCTATAATCAAGTGATTTAAATGAAAACACCGATTGCAAATACAGTATTATTGATGTTCGAGATATGCGTTGAACAATGCAAATTTTTAATAAAATTAATAGCAAGGATTTTTAAAGTTTGAATGAAAATGTTAAAAATGTATTCTGTTGCGAAACTTATGCAAATAAACTAATTGTAGCGTGAAAAACAAGAGGTCAGTTTTGTACATGAAAAACATGCAAGTTTTATCAAATAAATGTTAGCATTAACTATCACTCCATCTTGGAAAAACAGATCTGAAAATATGTTTTTATTAAAAAAGGAATTATATATATATATATATATATATATATATATATATATATATATATATATATATATATATAGTATCGTAGGTTTTCACGGATGGTGGAATGTGTACTGATGTTTCTCCTGTTGTCAATCCGTTCATCAATAGAAATATCTTCACGACGTTTCGCCAACATCTCAGCTGGTATTTTCAAATGATGCTTCCTCGACGGCTGCTCGACTTAGAATGAGCGTGTTGGTTCTCTGACGGCCTTTTTATACTTTGGCGGTTGCGCAGGTTATACCTTAGTTCTGGTTGGTTTCTCTCTGGGTTTGTGCCTCTTCTCGGCCCGCTGTCCTGTTTCTCTGGTGTGTTGTTTTTGGTTTGGTTTTGAGTAGAGTTTTCCATGTATTTAAAATATTTTGCGCATCATCTCTCTTGTTAAAGTTTTTAGTACTTTCTATTTCGAGAGCTTCTCTGATGATGCGCGTTCTATAGTGTTTTATGGGTGCAATCTGTTTGGTTTCCTGGAAATTTATAGTGTGTCTGTCTCCTGATGATGTTGGAATAAAGCTGATGTCGATTGCTTATTCTTTATGTTATTTTTATGTTCTTGGACCCTTGTAGAGATTCTTCTGTTTGTTTGGCCACTGTATTCTTTTTCACAGTCACTACATGGGATGCTATACACTCGCTGGTTTTCCAATGGTATTTTATCTTTAGGATTTCCCAATACTTTGTGTATTGTTGTTTGTGGCTTGTAAATTGTGCACATGTCATGTTTCCTCAGAATTCTTCCAATTACGTCTGTTACAGCTTTTATGTATGGCAGTGTGGTTTTTGGTTTGGATTTGTCATCTTCTTCTTTTTTCTCTGCTACTGCTTTCGTGTTCTGTTTTATGGCCTTTTTGATATTGTGTTCTTTGTAGTTGTTTTGTTTTAGAGCTGTTGTGTTATTGTTGAGTTCTGTTTGGCAGTTCGTGGGTTTGGTTAGTCGTAAGGATTTGGAAATCAGTGTGTTGGTGACTGATTGCAATTGTGATGGAAAGTGGTGTGATTCGGCGTTCAGGTATCTGTTTGTATGTGTAGCTTTTCTGTAGATCGTATAATCGATGCTTAGGTCGTCGTTTCAGGTGACTAGAAGGTCAAGGAAAGGTAAATGCTTGTTAACTTCGACCTCCAATGTGAACTGAATGCGGTGATGAATGCTGTTTAGTTCCTCTAAGAATATGTTTAAGTTGGATCTTCCGTGATGAAGATGTCATCCACGTAACGTTTCCAGAGGGACGGTTTTGTTTTGGTTTTTCTTAAAGTTTCTGTTTCAAAATATTTTATGAAAAGGTTTGCGATGACTGGTGATAGCGAAGATCGCATAGGAGCACCATCTGTCTGTCGGTAGAAATTATTTTCATAGGAAAAGTATGTGTTTTTGAGACAATGTTCTGAGAGGTCGATGAAGTGATGTGGGAACTCCTCGTTCATGGCAATCTGGTCTAAAGCTTCGTCAATTGGTATGCTTGGATACAGGCATTTCATAGTATTCGTTTGTGTTTGTAGTTTGTAGGATTTTAGGTTTATTTTCTACGAGTTCATAATTTATTTAATTAATTTTACCTTTGTTAATTTCCTCAGGAGGCGTCTATGAAAGAAGCTCTGGAAATTTTTAGAGAATCCTATTTCCTTATTTCTAACATGAAACGCCTATGATAGAAGGTCTAGAAATCGCCGGGTTATTCCTTTTCTTATTTTTATTACACCATGTAGTATGGAAATCCTAGAAAATTAGGGAATCTTCCAGTATCGGCCAAAAGAGTATATAAAGGGTCCAGATCGGCTTTCGCGGACAGTTCAGTTTGAGAGCTCGTCAATGCAACTTGGAAGTATTTGACAAGTATTACCATTGAAGTGGAAAATAAAAAGCTTTTAAAATAATAGAATGTGTCAGTAATATAGTGTGTAAACCAAGATTGGCCGTTTGGAATAATATATATATATATATATATATATATATATATATATATATATATATAGCAATTAAGTTTATGAATAAAATCACCAAAATTGATGATTAACTCGCCAAAAAAAGTTTTTACAAATTTTAGTATTTCAAATCGAAAGCTGGCAAATTGTTATTTTATTTTACTTTATACAATTAAAATTTTGATGAAACGATAAAAATCAATCCAGATATTCATGATCAGTTTAATAAAACTACAATATCCTGATATATTTTAATGAATATAAGCAACTGTATTTATGAATGAAATCACAAAAAAAGATCACTAGCGTGCAAAGAAAGATTAATTTCACGAACTGGCTCAGCGTAATATTAAATTTCATTCAATACGTTTTAGTGTAGATTATTCATAGAATAATGCACAAATTGAATTTTGATAAAGCGATAAAAATTAAGCCAAAAATTAAATAAAACTGCTGCACTACATACACAGCAGTACGAGTAAGCGAGATAGCGAATTATACATGTACAGCTTTTCTATGAGTGCGAGAGAGGCGGAGAATAAAGAAAAGAGAAAGATAAAAGCACTGAATTAGACTCAAGGATATTAATGCGCGTCACTCTCTTAACAGTCTCAGGCGGATTACGCAGCAGTTTTGTTTATCTAATCCTCAGTTTCTTGCTTAATTTTTAGAATTCTTCAAAAATTTAAGGTTCATTTCATCTTATGAATAATGGCTGATTGGGACGTATTGAATAAAAATTAATAAAAGTGTCTACGATTGAACATATTACAGATTAAAGAACTTGGCAGATTGGCTAAACACAGATTATTATTAGTTTTTGGTATAAAACTGGTATTAGAGCAAGAATGTGGGGAATTTTTTTACGGAATCTGTTACATGACAACAACACCGAGCAATAATACTTTTTGTTATTTGAAAAAAAATATAATGAAATATTGTACATATTTTATTTATTATTTTGCGCGTTATTGCAAATTATAGGCGGGTGAAACAATAATGATAGATTAAAATATCAATAGTACCTACTTTCCTGAAGATTTTCCATTTTTCAAAATAAAAATTATATTTCTTACTGAAATTTTGATTTTTTAAAAAATATTTTATGTTTGTTTCGTATTGGCTGCTGAAATAGATAGGGATGACCTTAGATTAGGCTAATTTCAGATTGCGAAAATGCTGAAATCGTTAGTTTGTCTTAATACACGTATTTCCTTATAATAAGTTATATCTTTCATTCCGGTTGACCTGCACAAACCGTAAGTAAACATTTTAACAGGCCCGCTCCAATTTATTTTGTGCAGGTCACTGAAGCAAACGACCTGAACTTTGCAGGTTTATTGACCAGCTTAAAAATAACGTCGGATTCCTAACTTTTGCCATAAGTTATTTTGAGACATTATTTTACTTTCATTTTATATTTCTCATGAGATGGACAAAACGCGGGACGACAGGGAAATACAAATTTTAAGATTATAGTTTTTAAGTACAGGGGATACTAGAAAAGGAATATTTGATACTATCAGAAATAATTGACTGTGCAGTGGATTCAGTAGTCATAACTTTTTTTACCTGTAGTTCAAATTTGATTTGAATTCAGTCGTTATTTTGTATTTTTGCAACAAAAAAATTATTTTGTGAAATTAAAACATGATAGAATCATCAAATTTTTAATAAAGGTAATTAATTGTACTAAAAATACATCACGAATGAATAATTATCGGATATATGAACGAGACTTCATCAGATTTTGAAGTAAAATGCATGAATACGTACATTTTAAACGAAAAAATTATTTCGATAGGGTTGTAAATCCATTAAAGATGACCCAAAATGTTGAAGACCTTCAAACGCGACCAATCACGATTGGTCCAGAAAAATGGAAACAATGGTTCTTAAAGATCGTCATTTAAGACTGCAACTGCTCAAGTATTAGATGAGTATATTTGAACCAAAAGTTTCGACAATTACGCATGATAAACTAAGCATGAGTACAGGTTTAGCAGGGTCAATTCCAAGATTGTTGACTCCCTAACGAAAACTCCTTATAAGGAAAATTATTGAAAGTCATATAATAATAATATACTAGTCTAATTTACCTTGGTACAAAAGTTGATAGTTTTTGAAATAAAGGGTGTTAAAGCTAAACATTTTTGTGAATATTTATCTTAATAATAAACAATAAATTTGGAACTTTGGGTTTTTTTTGAGATTAGAAATTAAGGTTTGAATACAGTTTCGATGTATTTAGATTGCAGTCACCAACAGCGCTTCTCCTATATCTACTTTTTGTGCCACGGTATATTAAATTTCTAATTAAAAATTCTTATTCCTTGACATCTTCGAGCAGCAGCTTCTGAGCTAATCGAATTTAAATGTTTGATTGCGTACTGAGACTCATCGTAGCTCTCTCCACACTATATGGGCTTAGGACTGGTCCATGAAATTTGGAGCGTGTTTAAGGGCTTACAGGCCAATAACAATAATAGTTTACGTAGCAACAACATGACAAATCAAAACAGAAAAATTTTATTTACTTAATTTTTTAATTGAACCCTAAGTTGAACTGCACCCTTTCCTCATCTCTGCATATAAGTATGAAGTATATGAAATAAAATATTTAAATTCAGTTACTTCAGAAACGGCTGCTCAAAGTAACACCCACTAGGTATACCTCTTTTGAATAAAATATGACAATTAATCAGAATTTTTAATAAGAGGGTAATATTCTGAGACAAAAAAAAGTTATGAAGCTTTAGATATCGGAAAAGTACTGCTGGTGGTGCTCTCTACAATGTATATCAAAACTGTTATCAGATCTTGATTTATCATCCTAAAAAATCCGAAAGTACCAAATTTAATGCAAATAATGCTATTATTAATATAAATATTTACAAAAAAGTTTGACACCATTCCAACTTTTGGACAAATGTAAATTGGGCTAGATCCTCACATTTTAATCTCAGGAATTTGCGGTAGCGTTTCGTACAGACTTTTTAGAGACACGCTATATATTATAGAACAGCAAAGCCGTTTTACACTGTTATTGTGTGTGCAATGCACAATCTAAATATTAAAACACTTAAAAATAAATTATTGAACTACAAATTAAAATTGCTTACACTTTCCAAATGAAATATAGTATTTTATTTAAACAATCATTTAATTGAAAACTATTTAAATTCACAAAGAAGTTGTTATATAACCATACAATTCGGTAAAGAAGGGAATTCAAAAAGTGTGTTCTTATTTTTGTACAATGTAATATTTCATTATTATATAAACTCTTTACAACAATGCGCCAGTGCACAAAGTAGCCAAAGTCCAACCCATCATTGGCGAGTGCTGCACCACCCACAGTATACTCCGGATTTGTCTCCGTCTGACTTCTTGTTATCAAAAATTTTAAAAACACCTCAAAGAACGTTATGATTCCGATAAACCAATTGAATGAATATATTCATGGCTATTCAATGGCAAAGAAGAACAATTTTTTTCTAATTGCAAGTTAGGTTGCGTAAGTAAGTGCATTGAAGTTAAGGGAGGTATATGGAAAAATAAAATTATACCAGTGCCTCTCGTATATCTTAGAAACAAATGATTAAATTTTAAATTCTGCATCTAATTGATTCCTCTGTCTAGATTTTTTTAAGGACCACTAGTTGATACAATATATGTTTTAACGTCAAACCGTCTACGACTCCTGAATTTGACTAAGCCACCACCATTTATTACTTAAACTTGGGTTTAAATCCCAATTTCTAAAAGTTTATCCAATGTGCTCAGAAAGAGATACAGACGTGTAAAATAAATCGGAAAAAGATTTACTTAAGCCATGTTTGTGAACTTAGACACATAATATAATAAAACAAAAAGTTAATTGAATGTTTTATTTCATTTGTGCCGACAATCTTCAATGATTTAATAAAGGAAATACATATCCTATTTAGTGCATAAAAATTACAGTCACCTTAAAATATCAGCCACATTATTTATATAGTTTCCTTTTATCGATAATTATCGCCTTTATTAAAAGCGTTAACGGTATAAAAATTCCCAATACACCGTATGGCTGATCGAGGTTTATTTTTTACGAAGCATAAAAAATTAATTAATGTGTTAATTTTATGTATGAATGTTCCTTTTAGCTTCAGAAGAATTTTAATTTTAAAAATGTGCTAAAGAAAAACAATTCAGGGTTCGATTCCAATAATGTAAACTAAGTAAATCGATCACTTGATCAAATGTCATGTAAACTTTGCATATCATACTTTTAAATTTTACCAATTCTAGTAAAATATAAAAACGCGACACAATAATTAAACTGTGAAAAAATGCGAATTTTCAATAAAAACTAAGAAAAATTGTCAACATGTATGTTGCTCATTTGCGTTCCATTTTAAAAGAAACATGTTGACGATTCACTTGAGTCGGCAGACCATTCCAAGTCTGATCACCGAAGTTAATGGCCGCCGTGCTTGGTTAGTGCTTAGATGGGTGACCGCTTGGGAAGACCGAGGAATAGTGGTTCGGAACCCACTTACAAGGAACATCTGATACGATCTATTATGAAATGCGACGTGGTCACGTTGATGTGTTTCTCAAATTTCATTTTGATAGAAAACTTAGTGGTTAAAATGTAATTAATTGTATTCATTCCAATATTGTAGCATGAAATGCGACCAATAAAGCTGATAATTGTATTATCAGAGAAATACCGACATAATATTACTCAATTTTTGTTTTAGTGTAGTAACGTTACAAAGGTTGATATTGCTGAAAACGGTGTAAAGTGTAGTCAATATTTCCCTGACTATTGAGTTAAACACTTATTTATGAGGGAAATATCCTAATTACAAAGATATGTACTATGTATTTTTTGGTACTTAGTAGAAGTCCAAGCCTCAGAGACGATAATAATTATAAACCAGGTTAATTCAGGTTTATATAAAATATATGTATGTATGTATGTATGTATAAATGACATTCTCAGTTTTTTCTGTCTGTCTTTAAGTTAACTAAAGCATATTCTGTAATAATTTTCATTGCTTAATTTTTTAAAATAAAAAACTGACCAAAGTTACAAAAAAGAGAAATATGGTGAAATTTTCCGTAATTACGTTGTTGGAAAGGACAACGTAAGTCGATCTTTACAGCGGAAATTTATGCTATTCTGAAGTGTTGCCATCTCTGTGAGAGAGATATCAACAGGAATAGGGTAATAAACATATATTCATACAGTAGTCCTGCGATAATGGCACTGAAGTCCGCTGTCGTAACTTCGCGACTAGTGTCCGAGTGCAAGGAAGTACTGGAACATTCTGACAAGGAACGGCTACACAATTAGACCCATGTGGCTCCCGGGTTACTTGGGTACACACGGGAATGAGGAAGCATACTGTCCGGCAGAGTTGAGGTCCGCAACTGCAGCATATGAACACCAACCAATTCTACCTATCTTAATTGTTGTTGGTAAACAGGAATTAAAATTTTTTCTGGAGAGTAAATTTATTGACTCTCAGAGAGGAGCTCCTGGATGAGTTATAAGAAGGAACATACACTGAACCTAGCGTATGGCTTATTAGAAAGCTTCTCTTCTTACAAATGAAAGTGTGGGACTGTTGACCGGAATTGTCACCTGAGGACCTCATAAAATGGGTGTCGTAGATGACCCGACATGCAGATGCTGTCTGAAGGAGGATGAAACTATTGATCATGTCTTCAGAGAGTGTCCAATATTCAACAGACTGAGACAGAGATATTTCGGAGATACAATTCGGTTACGGAAGCGTACGTCCTTCTTCTTCTTTAGGTGCCGTCTTCGTTCCGAAGGTTGGCGATCATCAGAGCTATACGTATTTTCGAGACTGCTGACCTAAACAGCTGGTTATTGCTGCAATTATACCATTCTCTTAGATTTTTTAACCAAGAGTTTCGTCTTCTTCCTACAGATCTCTTTCCCATAATTTTTCCCTGCATAATAGTTCTCAGTAGTTGATATCTTTCTCCTCTCGTAACGTGTCCCAGGTATTGCAATTTTCGTTTTTTAATTGTAAGTATGACCTCCTTTTCTTTATTCATTCTCCTCAGTACTTCAGCGTTCGTGATTTTCTCCATCCATGATATTCTTAACATTCTGCGGTACATCCACAATTCAAAGGCTTCCAACTTGTTAATATCGATCTTTTTAAGCGTCCATGCCTCCATTCCATAAAACAAAACTGACAGTACGTAACATCTTGCCAGGCGAACCTTTAATTCAAGACTCAGGTCTCTGCCACAGAACACTCTCTTCATTTTCGTGAATACGGCTCTTGCTTTCTCTATCCGGATTTTGATTTCTTCAGAGCTATCGTTGTTTTCATTGATGACGGTGCCTAAATAGTTGTATTTTCTGACGTGTTCTATATTTTGGCCCTGTATGCGTATATCTGGGACATTTTGGGTTGATTTGGATATTAACATGCATTTTGTTTTTCTTATGTTTAGTGACAGTCCATATTCTTCACTGACTGTTGCTACTCTATTGACTAAGGTCTGGAGATCCTCGAGTATTTCTGCGATAAGTACTGTGTCATCGGCGTATCTGAGATTGTTTATTAAAATTCCATTTATTTTAATACCAACGAATTTGTCAATAAGTGCTCTATTCATTATGTCCTCAGAGTAAAGATTGAACAAGGTCGATGAAAGTATACACCCTTGTCCCACTCCTCTTTTTATTTCGACTTCTTCAGTCTCATGCTCCACTCGCACTACTGCTTTCTGATTGTAATAAATATTCGATATAATTCTGATGTCTCTTTTATCGAGGTTCTTTTCCGTCAATAGACTGATAAGGTGATCATGTCTCACTTTGTCAAAGGCCTTATTGTAGTCTATGAAGCACATATATACATCCTGATTTATATCAAGGCATCTTTGAGACATGCCATTCAGTGCAAATAACGCTTCTCTCGTTCCGAGTCCATTTCGAAATCCAAATTGGGTATCGCTAATATCTATTTCCAGTTTTTTATGTATTCTAGTGTGTATAACTTTTAGAAATGTTTTCAGTATGTGATTAATCAGGCTTATTGTGCGATAGTCGGTGCATTGTTTTTCTTTTCCCTTTTTTGGAATAGTTACAAATGTGGATAAAAGCCATTCCTGTGGTATTATTCCTGTTTTGTAGATATGATTAAAAAGCTCCACCAATGCATAAATCGACTCTTCCTCTATGAGCTTGAGGACTTCCATCGGTAGTTCGTCTGGACCCGGAGCCTTTCCATCCCTCATTCTTCTTAGTGCATACATTACTTCCTCTTTGGTTATATCTGGGCCTTCATCCTCTTGTATGCTGTTTAGATTAGGTTCATGTCTTTCATCTGTAAAAAGTTCATTAACATAGTCCTTCCATACCTCCAATTTTTCTTCCAGTTCTGTTATTATTGTTCCGTTTGCGTTATATAATGTGTTGGGTTGTTTGCGTTTTGGTGTGCCCGTAAGTTCTTTCACTTTTTTATGTATATTAAAAATGTCATATTTCATCTGTAGATGCTCTATTTCCTCACATTTTTTTTTTATAGAAATTTTCTTTGGCTATTCTGATTTCAGTTTTGATGACTTTTTGTATTTGTTTATAGCTTTGTTCACACTTGCCTTTGAGAGTTCTTCGATCATCCATTAGCTGAAGGATCTTATCAGTCATCCATTCTTGCTTTTGTTTTGATTTTTGTTTAGTCAGAATAGTCCTTGCGGATGTCATCAACGCCTTTTTTAAGCCCAGCCATTTGTCATCTGTGCTCTCTATGTTTTGATATTCGCCATTTGCGCACAGTATATTTAGATTGTTGTTAATATTTATTTGTAACTCCCGTTTGATTTCTGGGTTACATAGGCGACTCACATCTATTTGATTGGTTTTTCTTTTGTGCAATAGTCGTTTTAATTTAATGTGCACTTGTGCTATTAGAGGATTATGGTCTGAATAGACATCGGCGCCTGGGTAAGCCTTAACAGATTTTACCGAGTTTCTGTATCGTTCGTTTATCAATATGAAGTCTATTTGATTTCTAACTGTTCTCTGATTATCATCTTGTGGCGATTTCCATGTGTAGAGTCTTCTCTTTGGCAGCTCAAAGAATGTATTGGTTACCACCATATTATTCTCCTGACAGAACTGGAGCAGTCTATCGCCTCGCTCATTCCTTGTACCAAGTCCATATTCACCTACATGTTTGCCACTTTTCCCTTTGCCGATTTTTGAATTAAAATCCCCAAGAATGATTGTAGTATCTAGTGGCTTTAATGAGTTTATTACTTGGTTGACTTCTTCGTAGAATTGTTCGATTTCCTCGTCAGACTTATCTGCAGTCGGGGCGTAAATCGGTATAATATTAAGTTTACCTGTTTTTTCCTGTAGCTGCAGAAATATAATCCTATCTGACACTGGAGTAAAACTGATAACAGACTGCAACATGTTCTTAGATACAATGATGGCTACACCGTTTCTATGATGAGTGTCCTTAGTGTAACTAAATAGACGACGAAAAAGTTGCATTTCATTATTAATTAATAAACAAAATGTAAGGAAGGTAAATAAATAAAAAAACAATAAAATGTCTTAAATAGAAGGTGAAACGTCAATTGTTTGAATATTTTTAGTAAATAAAGCACCTAAACCCAAGAAAAGACAAAATTAAAAAAAAAGGATTTAGTACATTTCTTTGAGGATCTGATAATGTAAGTGGTAAGGAATAAATCTGACCTTGATATGTATAATACAGAACGCAATAATTTTTGAGATATTTCGATTTTTAATTTTTCTTCAAAAAATCAGTTTTTCTTCAAATTTTTCACAGAATCGAAAAGCTTTCACAGATTTTTTTGCTCTCTTTGATAGACCATAGTATTCCAGCAAAATAGTTATACAAAGTTAAATTACATATTTGAAAAATTTAATTTTTAGATATTAAAGGCTATTAAAAAAACTGAAAATCGAAATATATCTCAAAATTTATTTTTTTGTTGTATAATGCATATTAGGGTTAAATATATTCCTTAACTCTTGTAATATCAAATCCCCAAAGGAATATATCGAATTACCAATAACCCTGTATATAATCCATGCCTTCGTTTAATTGTAATTCTAGCGCTCTTTCTGAGTAAACAAGTCATTACAAGCTTCCATATTTTTGTCGTAACACGCTAGTTGCGTGAACTGTGTAAGATCTGCCATTACTTACAAACTTTCATAGACTTGTCATAAATCCAAATCTCATTATTGATAAAAAAAAAAGTTGAAAAATGGAAGAATATTCTATATATATATATATATATATATATATATATATATATATATATATATATATATATATATATATATATGCTAGATATGCTATTCTGTGGAAGCACGAAGGCTTCATCTTATTCAAAGTGATTTGGGAAAATACTTACAGAAGAAGAAGTGTATCAAAGTACGGAGAGCTCATACTGAATACTTTTCGATGCGAAAATTATCATTTTTTATAGATTTTTTTGTTTTATATTTAAATTAAATTTAATTTGTAAGTGTTAACTTTTAATATATTTTCTATAAAAAAATAAAAAATAATACTGAATTTTTTATTGTCTGGCGTTCATGATCTAATATTTTTAATATACAATTTGAGCTCTGTGTTACATTACAAATTACACAGGTAGATAGCTCTATTAAATTGACAGAAAGAATAACTTCCTTTTGTTATCCCATTGATGATACTTATCATGATTTAACAAATAAGAGATTATTTTGGACAGGCATTTAGTTTATGTTAAACTATGCTAATTGACTGAGCAAAAAAATCTTTTTCTTCACCATTTCAAGCTTGACATTTTAGCATTTGATTGCTCAACTCTATTATCTTTGATTACTCTATTGTATTATGGATCAAAAAATAGATTAGTGGCGTAGTCATTAAACCTAATTATAAATAAATTATATTAGACACTTGTTTTTTTTTAATATTACATAATGATATTTTATTTTTTAATTTACCAAGAAAAATCACTCTTCAAAATATACTGTTTGCTTTGCTTTCTTTTTTAATATCTTATTTAAATTACTTTTATATGAGTTAGTTTACCGTAGAAACCTACCAAAACGTTGCCTGGTTTTGCCATCAACGGTATTTTGATGTTTTGGTTATAAAGTAACATGTTCTACATTTTGAACCAGTGGCATACCAAGGTTTTTTTTAAATACGTAATGGAATTATGGAATAAATAAAAAATTTAATTTAACCAATTAAGAAAACGAATAGATTCTTAATGTTTAATTTCGTTCCTATAGATGCTTATGATACCAGCAACATTTAAATTATTCGATTATGTGCATTTCGCGCAGCTCGGTTAGTGTGGCTAGAAGTCATGCCAACATTCAAGAATTAACACTGAACCTACTAAAAGTACCTTAGATATATAATAATATATAAAAAATTGCATTTCAACATTAATATATCAATTCTAGAAGTGAGCATGGATCAATGCAAAATAAATTTTTACTTTAAGCTGCATATAAATTACATATAACCCTAATTCACCAACATAGTTCAACTTTTAAACAAATCTAATGCCTGGTTCGCTACCGGAATACTGGCTTGATTTGGCAGCTGGGTTCTAGGAAAGCTATCAGGCTGGACTTTTTGATGGTTCAATATGCCATACTCTATAACGACGAGGCTCTGAACCGGTAGTACTAGGATGGATCAAAGCAATGTCGACTCAGAGACTAATATATGCAACGCTTAACAATATAATTGTTAAAACCCTGTCAGTCAGATTCTATCCACAGGGAGGAATCTTATCATCTTTAGTGTGGAGCTTGGTAGCGGATAGTCTGGTGAATAAACTAAACGAGGTTCGTTTAGATTCAAGTCTACACCGACGACTTGGTCAGCCAGTGCCCTGGTTACGACTTCCGGGACCTATAGGGATCAATGATGCGAGCGCTTCAGATAGCAGAACGACGGTGCCACAAGAAAGGGCTTGGAATAAACTCAGACAAGGCCGAAGTTTTGCTATTTGCAAAAAAGAGAAAAATGGGAAGACTGGCAGAATTACGCCAACAGTAAGAACGCTTCAAAACCCATTGGGATAGTAAAATACTTGGAAGTAGCTCTGAACTCATGATTAAACCGGAATGATCATATTGAGGCCAGAAGCGAATCCAAGGGTGGGGCAGTGGGGGCGATCGCCCCTCAAGAGTTTTGAGTTCAGGGAAATAGACCCGATTTTGCCTCTTATATTATAGTTTATTCAAGAACTAGAGACAGTTATAAATCATGTTTTACTCTTTTTTTTCTTTGCAAACTACCTGTGTTCTATAGTCCGGTGTCTTTGACAAAATCTGTTAGACACATATATTTTTCATGGGAATGGATTAGAAATTTTATAATCAAAAATGCAGATCTATAATAATGGACAATCTGAATTGGATAACAATTGGTATTTGGAAGTGTAAAGTGTTAAAAAGGATTTTAACGCTTGTCATAGGAGGTTTATTTTATCACTAAGTATTTATGGCATAGAATATTATTTCGGTAATAAAATTAAAATAAAAAGTTTTTATAATATTATTTTATTTTTTATGATTTCTTAATAATTCACATACATTACAAAATATAGGTACTTTTGACATATTTAACACACATCCCAAGTGTATTTTTATTATTTTTAATTTTGGCTTAGAAACGGTTTTAGGCACATTCAGACTAAAAAGTAGCCTTATTCTCTCAGAAAAATTCCAAGTTATAATTTAAATACTTACAAAATACCCATTATCAAAAATACAAGAAATTAAGCATATATAAAAAAATAAATTCGTCCATATAATATCAAATTTTTTTGGGACTATCGATCATTTTTTATTATTAATTAAAAACATTTTTAGGACATTTGACGTTTCAGTTCATTTATTTCTTAAACCATCTGCAGAATTACAATTAAACACTAAAAAGGAATTCAAATGTAATTAATTTTTATAATAAAATTAGACCTACTTATTTCTATTTCTATTGCACTGACATCTTAATTTAATTTACTTTATTATATGGAAATCCGATAGCCCCAAAAAAATAAAATAAACATGTTATTTCTACACTCTTAAGAAAAAGACACAAATACAATAATAAAATAATAAAAAAATTAATGCTAACTGGAATTTAATATATATATATATATATATATATATATATATATATATATATATATATATATATATATATATATATATATATATAAAATAAAAGAGTTTATAAAATAAAAATTAATGCTAACTGGAATTTAATATATATATATATATATATATATATATATATATATATATATATATATATATATATATATATATATATATAGATATATAAAATAAAAGAGTTTATAAAATAAAAATATACAAAAAGCATATAGAAAACATTAAACAATAAAATACAACAAAAACAAAAATTTAAATAATAATTTGTGTTTACACTGTCAACATTACGTATCTAATTCGTAATCAAAGTCAGTGAAACTATCTTCGATCAAATTAATTATAGTTAGTTCCTCATCTCACCGATTATGAGATCAAGCTTCCACATTTTGTTTTATTCTTTTATTATATGGATTTTTCCCAATTTTCCGCAGTAATTTTATTCAAAAAAATTTTTCAAAAGTTCAGAGTTAAATTACTAATTTTGTAAGTTGTGTTATTTCTAGCATTTCTCTTACTTGAGAGAGATATTTCTTTCTCCAACGGACCGTTTCCGGACAGTTTATAAGAACAGATTTCCTATCTGGATTTTCCCACCAAAAATTAAGTTCTCTGAGCAATTTCCAGAGCTCACTTCTTTTAATTTCAGGTAACTCCCGATCTTCATTGATTTTAGTTAGAATTTTATCGACGGTTGGAATCTGCTTCTCATAATAAAATGTATGTACAACTCCTTTTATTGCAGTTTTCATCTCTCCTGCCAACGAGGTTTTTCGTCTACCTGTGATCGAATGTGTCTTGGAAGTACTAACAATTCCAGTCGTTTTTTTCTCCTTCAGTAGTCGGTACATAGTAGATTTTCCAACTCCTGTCATGTTGAAACACATCTCGACAGAGCTTTTAACATTGTTATCTAGATATTGATATCTTAAGGCATCATAAACATTCATCATAATAAGTTTTTCGTTGAAGAAAAAATGCCCTGCTTTAACGATTTTGGAATAAATATAGAGGTGAAAGCCATATCTTTTGGGTATCTCACTAGCCTCAAATAATATATAAAAACAAGCGCAAACAAGATAAATCACTAAGGACACACTGTAAGGTATACTTTGCGCACTGACAGAAATTAAATTGAACTATCACAAATGTTATTGTTGCAGTAAATTTATAAAAGCTTATAATATTTAAATACAATTAAATATAATTAGATTTACGGCAGTTTTGTTACCTGCGGACTGGAGCAGGTACGTTGGAGGTTTCGGTAACAGTTTTATTACTCTCTCTAGTTCTTCAATAGAGTATAGGAATGTGTATGTTTGCGATCGCCCCCCCCCCTCACAAGAGCTTTAACTTCAGGAAAATAGAACAGATTCTGCCTTTTATATTCGGAATGTGTATGCTGCTGGCACTCCCCCCCCCCCGTTGACAGCTTGTTGTTTTTTTTTTGCGATAGCCCCCCCCCAAGAGCTTTAAGTTCAGGAAAATAGACCTGATTCTGCCTCTTATACTAGGAATGTGGATGCTGCTGGCGTCCCCCTGTCGGCATCTTGTTTTTTTTTGTGATCGCCCCTCCCACTCTCCAAAAGCGTCAAATTCAAAAAAATAGACCCGACCCTGCCTTTTAAATTAAAAATGGATATGTTGCTGGTGTCCCCCTCCCGTTGACAACTTCTTTTCACTTGTCATACCGCCCCCCCCCCCAAAGAGAGAAGCTGGATCCGCCCCTGATTGAGGCTGGACTTGTAAACGAGTCGTGGAATGCACATGGGGGCTGATACCGAAAGTGCTATATTAGACATACACTGTGATGATTTACCCTATAACCATATACCGCTGCTATTGTATGATAACATAAAGCTCTATTAAACACTGAAGTAATACTGGAGAAAGATGACGTTTCAACGTAGCATAGTAAAAATAGCGATGCCAACGCCACCTCTAGGCAAAGCTGGAAATTTTCACCCAATCCTTGTAAAATATTACTAGTTTTATAACTTGTTTCAGTATTTTGTAAATATGCTTGTATTATATACAAATTTAATACCATAGCATGTCAATTAAATATTGAAACTTACATAGAACTAGCTATTTTAATGATAAAATAATACCCATGTCACTAAATCACTATATAACTATTTTAATAAATAATTATTGAAATAATTGATTTCTCGTAAAATAAAAAATTGTATTGCCCACTTATTGTCTTATGATCTTTAGACTAATATTTTGCTTTTTTTTTCAGGTGACGATGAAGTGCCTAAGGACATTAGGTGTGATATCGGTGACGTTAACTTTTGTGTGGTCGATGACCACAGAAACGACATCGTTAAGGTATCTCGAAGACCACTCTAGATTATATTTAGATGTCAATATCACACATGATAGTTCTAGAAATAATCGGTCTTATTTTAAGTTAGGAAACAATAATGATTTTTCAAATTTAAATAATGATTCTGTAAATAACAATACTAACCTTTCTAAATCTTCAAGTTTAGATAATAATTTAGCAACTGTATATAATAATCATACTTCAAATAATTCTTTTGTCGAGCTCTCTGTAGATAGTAATGATTCATTAGATTACGATACATATTTATCTAGTGATTATATATTTTCCGATTCTAGTCCTGAAAAGAAGTCCAAAGATATTGATGTAGATACTTTTGAAGGAAGAAAAATAAAATTAAAGAAAAAAGTACCTCAGAAAAATCCGATCGTCACTAGTAACTTCATACGAAATACTACTAAAGAAACTAGAACAAATTTTACTAGAATTAATAATAATACAAAGAAAAATGAACCTACTAAAGTAACTAGTAACATACGAAGAAAATCAAGTACAACGGGGAGCACTAAAAACAAAATTAAAGTAATTAATACTACCACTATTACTACTACTAAAAGACCAACATCAAAGAAGAATAACAATAGACGAATTTCGACATCAAAACCGAAGTTTAAAACGAAATTATCAACATTTGCACCTATCATAATACAACTTACCAAACCTACTACCAAAAAACCAAATATTAGTACCCCAAAATCATATGATACTAAATCGACCACTAGAACACCACTAATCAACATTAAAAGTACTACTTCAAAGCCTAGCAAGAAGCCAAAACCCACGATAAAAAAAATAATAACCAAGTGGAAAGATAGTATCACCGGTTCTTCCGATCTCAAACAAAATTGGTATGAAGATGGTGTACCATATCCAAATCCGATGCCAGAAATTACTTCCAGTTCACCTCCCTACTCTATAGCTGATGCTGGGTCTCAAATTTTTAGTTCTTCCTCGACCTCGAATATCTTTATCGATGAAATAGTACCAGGAAATGGAGAAGGCGTTGAAAGTATAAATCCTGAGATATTTACTAATTCTCCTTCTAGTCCTTTACAAGGCGTACCTCCCATTTTACCTTCATCAACATCATCGGAGGACTTGGAATCTATTTCAGTCCCTTCTGCACAAGACTCAATCGCGTCAAATCCAATAAGCACTTTTAATTTGGATATGATTCCGTCGGATTTAACTAGACTTCCAGAAGGGACCGGTGGAGGTAGTGACTGTCCTAGTGTCCATATTTCTAGTTCTGTATTAACACCTCTTCAAAGGCAGGGTTGTTCTGACTTAAATTTAGTATTAAACACTCATTACCATCAAAATCAAGATACTAGAAATCCTCAGGTAAGTACTTACGATGCTGTAGACCCAGTTGAAGACGACACTATTTATGCAGATGAGCCAATATTGGATGATGGTCTAGCCAATGCTGGTTCAACAGGTACCGCTGCTGATACAGTAGCTACAAATGCTGCTGGAGGTTCACCTGGTGGAGGTTCAGCAGGAACGGGAGGTTCGGGAGGTTCCGGAGGATCTGGTGGTAGTGGAGGTGGTAATGGTGGATTTAAATTGCCTGATTTAAAACCCGTGTTTGATGCCATTGGTTACGTCATGCAAGGAGTTTGGTGGATTATCCAGAAACTCATGAATCCTTGGCTGTATATTGTACCCATTGTTCTATTTTTCGCTTTAGGCTTCCTGGGTATTTTATTTTTATTCCCGTGGTGGATTCCTCTTCTTTTTCTTTATTTTAGTGTGAAGAGTGATGAACCGAAACCGCATGTAGCGCATGTGAAACATTATCATAAACCAGTCCTGGTTAAACATCCTGATGGATGGTTCTGGGATCAACAGACTCACTCTTGGAAGAATGTTGTTGGTTATCATGAACGGGATGGGAGACGTAGGCGAAGCGTTAACGAAGATTATAAGGAATATCTGGATGATAAAATAATTGGATTTGGAGAAAAATTTAATATGGGAGGAAATAATAATTATACACATAATTACAGAAAACGCAGATAAAAGTTTAGAAAAAAATTCTCTTATCTTTCTTTATATTAGAGTTAAGAGTCATGCACCTTAACCAGAAGCGACGCATGTAAAAAATTATCATAAACCGGTTTTAGTTAAGTATCCTGGAAGAATTTTGTTGATTATCACAAACATGATGAGAGAGTTAAGCAAAACATTGATGAGGATTCCAAGGTATATGTGGATAATGGATTTGGTGAATAATTTAATGTAGGAGAAAATAATAATTTCAGGAAATTAGTTATAATTTTGGAATAATAAATATAGCAGCTATTAAGCTATTGACTATTACTCTTTGGAAGGAACAAATTAGTAACAGCATTTTGATGATAAAATCACAAAGTGCTACGAAATTCAGAGGTGTGTTTTTGAGAACGGAGTCAAAATGACTATTCTTCAGTTTCTAAAAAAAAATTCAAAAACTATTTTCAGTATACTACGATTTTTTAGGCGAATTAAATTTCCTATCAGAACGTATTCTTGGGAGGTCAGAAAAGTTGTTTTTTTTTTGCAAAATAAATGCAAAAAAAAACAAAGGGGAAAAAGATCAAAAATTCGCAATTTCTTTTTTAAACTTTTGTTTATAACTTTTATCTGTCTATATATAGGTATAGGCATTGCTTCAGAGATAAGAAAGCTGACATTTCACTCGTTAAAATTAGTTTTTGAAAAAAAAAAATTTCGGTCAAATTTGGCTGAGATATAGCCATTTCAAATATACCTCTTTTTCGTATATTTATGCAATGAAAGTTAATGTTATATTAATTTTATACTAATAAAACGTATTTTTGAAATGTATAACAGAAATGTTGAGTTTTGTGTTGAATCTAAAATCTATTTAGCAATAAATAATCAGTGTAGTAACATAAAATGAACGCGAAAATTTTATGGTTAAGGTAATACAACTCAATTTATTTTGTTTTTCCATTTCTCCAATTTATCATACATTGTCAAGAGCAATATCTATTTCTTCATCAACATCTTCTTCAATATCCGCTTCAAAGATGCCCTGATTAGCTACATTTTCGCAGTTGACTCCTGTGCATTCTTTACAGAAAATGGAGAATTTAATGCCTAATTTCTTGCAACTACAGTTTGTTTGACAACCTTTCACATATTTACATGCTGCCTGTTCAAGCAAAGACTGTGGTGCAGGTGGCTGGGTTGCAGGAATCGGCATTAAACCTTTTCCATTGTTGCATTTGGAAATATGTTCGCAATCTTGCAGCATTAGATATTGGAGGTAATTGCGACAGTTTAAAAATCATATTCCTGGACTTGATTTTAAATGATGCTAAACTACATTTAGCTAAAGACTTACCATTCGGTTATGCACCATATAATAAAATCAGAATCGATTCTGCTGCTTTTCACGTGCTTTTCTTTTCTTAGCAGCAATAATATTTGTCTCACGTATATAACTCTTATAACATTTATCGTGCACTTTAACATGATCAACGCTTCTTAAAAGTTGATGTTTGCCATTATCTCTTTTGAGGCTGGCTTTTATCACACTTTTAATGCTCAAAACGTTTAAATTTTTAATTCTTTGGTACAAAAAGAATAGATATAGTTTAATAATATGCGATCGAAGCTATCGATGCTCAACAAAACCATGGGATACCGCGTGCCCACATGCGTATTCTGAAACTAAAAAGAAAAGTAGAGAAGAACATTTCATGCTTAGTGAATCCGCGTTTGCGCCGTAGTGAATCATCAAAATGCTGTTACTAATTTGTTCCTTATTACCTCGTTTTTTTTATATAGTCAATAGCCTATGTAGAGATATATCCGATTGAATAATATTATAGATCTATAAACTGGAAGTACATACCGCATACAAAACTAAATGTCAGTTTCAGTGTGGTTTACTTGATTTTGACAATATCGATTATAAAATAAATTTTTTTATATCAATATTAATATAATTTGACGTAGAACTATATATAGACCAGTCAATATTTGAAAATATCTCCTGCAGAATGAGGAAAGTCTGATTATCATGCAACTAAGGAAAAAAGTATAAGTAAAAAATTGTGGATTTACAGATGCAAGATATTGATTTTAATTTTTTCAAATTATTACATCTGAAGAAGAAACTGAAGGGGTTGACAATTTTGTGTGTGTGTGAGTTTAAAAGTGGTCAGTTTCTATCTATGTACTGATATTTAGTTTTCAAAATACAAAAATATTCAAGGGCCAATTTGTAGTATACATAAACTAAGAAAAATACAAAACACGAAGACAGATTTTTATATTTACAATGCCCGATTTACTTAAGAGAGCTGTATATACATTTTTTTATTTATTTT
This sequence comes from Diaprepes abbreviatus, assembly GCA_034092305.1. Classification (NCBI taxonomy): domain Eukaryota; kingdom Metazoa; phylum Arthropoda; class Insecta; order Coleoptera; family Curculionidae; genus Diaprepes; species Diaprepes abbreviatus. Next base: position 63,591 of record JASJET010000175.1, read on the forward strand.
TAATATATTATATTTAAGCTTTCAAATTATCAGTAACATTTATAATTAACCGATTAATCTGTCAGATGGTGTAATTGACAAAAATAGAGTCGAATTATGTATATGTGACAGAATAGTATGTCAGTTATTGTCAGAAAATGTAATATTAAAAAGTATGAATAGGTGGCAGATGGTTTTGTCAATTACACTTGTAAATTAATGCTAATTGATGGATTATTCTGTCAATTATAACTTTTTTCTTTTTGAGTCCATTCAAATTAGATCTAATATTATCCTCGATTTGCTGCAGTGGGACATATTTTTTATTTTTCTATAAATTACTCCAGAATAGTGTCGGGAATAATTGACCTATGCGCCAGTCTGAATAGGCGAGCTTGAAGCATGACGTATTATTAACTGAAAAAATATCAAAAAGAGACCATTTTTTTCCATAAATATCAATTCTGGAAAATGTTTGTCGGAAAATCTCTTTACGGACCATATTATTTTATGGTATGTTTATGATTATGGAACGTCATAGCTTGACTTTAAAGTGTTTTATTTCATAATAATCAGATCGGGACCAATTGTTAAATCAAACATCTTTTCATTTAATTACATTCATCCTATATTTATTTTATAACATTTTGTTCACTAATCTCAAAACTATTCAGTTTCTTTATAGGTAAACAAACATGGTGGTTTTCAAACAATTCTCCAGGCTTTCCAAATTGCTAGATTTGGGAAAAAAACCACCGCGATTTTGAAGCCTTCTTTTTTTGTAAAAAAATTGGCTCTTTAATGAAATTACTTTTAAAAAGTTATGAAACATTTGTAGATCGCACATTGTTGGTTAACACTATTTGACCAATCGGGACTACCCCTTGGGGAATTTATTTGTTGCAAGGCGAGAGTCTACAGTTGTTTGCTTTGAAAAAATATTTCTTTGCCTTTATTTTCCGTGTATTTTTCCATTTTTAATCTGTATATTGTGGACCAAAAGACAATTTTTTGATGAGAATATTATTCCTAATAATTTTTTGAAATAAATAGTATTGATATTTACACAGATATAGTGGAACGCTTTGAGCTCACATTCTCACACTCGCGCATATGTCAATTGTTACTCCTGCGATATTTCTGGAGTTATTTATCCAAAATCTAAAACTACCTCATGCTACAACAATCTCGGGATCTAATATCACTGAACTATAGGTTTTTTCAACCCTTTCGTATCAGTCAAAATATAAATGTAAATATTTGTAGACGGTTTGAGTAGATTATTTTTAATTTTAATTTTATTAAATCTCCAAGTAAATATGACAACGTTAATATTATTATGTTTATGCAATTTAATTTATTTATTTTGTTAGGATATTATTTGTATATTGAATTAATTTATTTGCCTTTATTATTTATGTTGTAAAAATAAACTTTAAAACGAATATTTTAGGATAATGAAATAAATAAACAGCAAAAATAATGACTTTGGTGTTTTATTTTTCTTATTTGTAAATTTGTAAAATATCGGACCTGCTTCATCCATATCCAGTTTAATGAATCCAAGGCTTGGTAATTGTTTAGATTAAGTGAAACCTAGGGAAACGACTTTTTTGAAAAATAATTTGACACATACCCTATTTCGAGGTCGTAGAACACGATTCTGGTCTTGGTTTTTCATTATTTCCCCGAAAACATAAAAAACACCACGTTTCACCTCACAAGGTCTCTTTTATTTCTAAAGAAAACACCGAACTTTTAAATTTATTTTGATTGTTACTAGTTAATATATATTGTAGTATGTAATATATTTGAACTATTTTTGCACACATTTGTGCAAACAAATTTAGAAAACGCTTGAATTTCAATGAAAAGCAAAAATACATTTCTTATTTCGTATTACTAAAAACGCCAAATATTCGCTGCGACGTTGCCAGATGTAAAAAACTTTCATGGCATAAACTATAAAATTTCTTTATCTCGATCAACAACATAGCTTTATTTTTGTAATATAAAAACAAGGGTAAAACTCAATTTAGCTAACCAAAATTTTTGGTTTATTCGGGTTTAGCTTGGTTTTAGCTAGTTTGAAAAACTAAAAGAGACCTGAACTAATCTAAACTGACCTAGGGAAGCTGGTGGTTTAGTATCTACTGCAAAAATAATTTAGTTAATAAAATTATAAGACCAAGATGCATAAAAATGAATTAGGATTATAAATTCGATTGGGTTCTGTTTGGTATCAAAACAATAGAAGAAATAGACAGCTTAAATTATTAATGTTCTTCCTCATTCTGATTAAAAGAGGGGGGAAAACTTATCCCAAATATTTAAAAAATTCATGCTACATGTTTCTGTGGCCAGAATATTTTTTCTGAAACAAATGTTCCACTAAGTAGCCGTGGAGGTATTTTTTGCGTCAATCGTTAATATTTGGAGGGAAAATCGTGCCTAATGTAAAATTAAAGAAGGGGAACAAACAAAATATGATCCCTAAAATATTTAATATTTGGATGCAAAATCGTGCATAATATAAAAATCAAAGAAGGAAAAAAAAATTTCGGGTTCTTTTCTTTACATCATTAATAGAATTTTACTGGAATCGTATTTATGCTCTGGCAACGGTGCAAATTATTCCCCTAATAAATGTAACAAACCATTTTGTTTTGATTTGTTTTTAAATTGTTTTTCTTGATGTTTCCGATTAAAAAAGTAAAAATTTATAAAATTTTATACAATACAGAAACGTCTATTAGTATTAAATTTGTGATTGTAACACAATTTTAACTATATAGTGTAAAAAACTGAAACTGAAGTAAAAACTGATTTTCTCAACTTTTCGGGAAAGTGTGGAAAAATAGTAGAAGGTCAAGGCCAAAATCTCGTTCTGCTATCTTCAAATAGGAGATAAGTTTGGAAATTTATTTTAAAAAAGTTGTTTTTCTAGATTTCACTTAATCTAAATAATGACCCCGGGCTTATTTAATATCTGACATCACATAGTTTGCCAAATATCACCAAAATTGTGACAGAAGCTAGATATTTTCATAAAATTTCCTGTTTCGTTATATTTCTGACTTTCTTAATTTAAACCTTTGAAAAGTAGTAACTACTTTAACTTTTCGGCCAAATAGAACAAAAGAAATATTGCCTAAAGATTTAATATGCCATCAATCAAAATCGAAAATATAAAAAATATGATTTATACATGACAGTATACACATCACATTAAATGTTGGAAATCATTTAAATAAGAACTTTTAAAATCGATAGACTAGCAGAGGAAAGATACTCCTACAAATTGGCCGCCCCGCTTACGGGATTTAACACTTTTGGACTACTTTTTTAAATTTACATCTTGAACAGATGGTACATTGTAGACCTGTAAACACCGAAGAAGAATTGTGGGCACGAAAGCAAAATTCAGTAAGCACTTCATGCTTATATACAGAGATGATAAATTAAATGTATTCTTGCCCATATATATTTTGCATTTGGATGTTTTTTTAAAGGAAGTGTTCCATCTAATAAAGACCATTCTATGTAATTTTCTTCTATCGAAATAGCCTGATCTACATACAGGTAAATGTGGGGTGATTTCGGACTATCGGAATTACGGGCCGTATCGTTGATATTTTAGATATTATAAAACGGGAAAGTTTAGTGGTATTCTATCATGCTGGTTAGCGCGTAATGGTAGAGAGATAAATAGACAGGTGTCACATGGGAAGCAGGATTCGACATTGTTTTTCCCGGGAAAATATGAGTTTGGGAGAGAATTAAGGCTCGTTGAGGGGGTGTATTACTTTTAGTTTAAATTTATAACGTTATCGACGGAATTTGGAATATTTAATGACAATTTGATGCATTTATTGTTTTTAATGTATCAAATAATCAAAATAAAAAAAAAAAATATTTTTTGTTGGCCGCTGGGCGTAAAGAAAACTAGTATTTTTGTTATAAACTAAACACTGATTCTAATGAAAATACTAGTGAAACTTAACGGTAATTTCTAAGTAAATAAGTTAATAAACCACTATAAAATTAAAAATCATTCTCAAAAATAAACTTTGATTCTTGTAAAAAATAAAAGTAACACATTCAGTAATCATAAATAAATAAACAACTAATTAAAATCTATATAAATAAACAAAAACACCTAAAATTCTACAAGAGGTGTTTAAACAGGCCTCCATTTTGAGCGAGACAATAACTCAGTTTATTGTAAAATACGGTTCGCGTATTTGCCAAAATTTCAGGGATTGTGTTTATGAGAACTTCATGAATTTTTTGTCTCAGTTCATTTAAATTATTAACACTTTCATATCTGTGCAAATAAATTTTTTGAGAAACATCACCCTAAAGAAAAAACATGGTTTGGGGCCAAATCGGGAGCCCTGGGTGGTATTTGAATGGTGCCTCCTGTGCTTATGAGGCACTCTGGAAATATATTTTGCAAAAACTAAACTGTTGCACTTCCCTCGCATTATGAGCAGAGCAACCATCCTGCTGAAACCAAATATCCTTAAAATTAATATTCCGTGCTCGAACAACTGCAATGATATCAGTTCGCAAAAGGGCAAAGTATTTGTTGGTCGTTACATTCCCATTAATAAAAAAGGGTCCAATGATAAAAATCCTCTAACATACCAGCCCACACATTAACCTTTTGAGAGTATTGTGGTCTCTGAAAAATATTGAGATGTTGATTCTCTCTAGAGTATCTTTCTAGAGATAGAGGGATTGTGATGGCTGAGCAAGGTGCAGTAAACAGAATGTTGCTGATGAACCTATCGTCTCTACTAGCCTTTTCCATCATGTCTTCATGAAACACCATACGTTTTTTCCGGTCTTTCGGAAAAATTTCTTGAATGGTTCGCAATTTGTAACAGCAATATTTGTTACGATTTAAATCTCATCCATACCTCTATCCGAATAGTACCACTTAATAATCTACACTTTTTGTTCCGTTGAATAAACTACCACTTTAAATAAAAAAAATTTGGCGCGAAACACGGAAATTCCAATATTCGGTACTTACCCTGCAGCGGCCTGGATAAAAAGAAAACTAATAACTTGGTACCCTCTTATTATTATTGATCAACATCATTATCTATCAAATATTATTCTATGGTGAACCATTTCGTAATAATTTTTTTAGTATGCTTTACACACCTTTCCCATACTTAGGGACTGCACTTTTCTGAAGCTTCGGTCCACATGTTTAGAACTTTACCTTTACCTACTCTTCTTGATCAATATATTTGGTAATATATGATTTGGAATCTACCCATATTAATTCTATAGTTTCAAAGCCGCAGTGGTATGTTGTAAGTCGTAATGTCTTATAACCATGTTACCTTTACAACTCATCGAATAAATTTTTCCAGAAGAGGGAATAATTGGATTGTTTTCTATTCTATAAATTTTACGAGCAGCCGTTTACTCTCTAGAAATAATGGTACCTAATTGAAAACATTTCTTTCCAAAAATCAAATTATTTTTTCTACCTCTGAGACGTGTCAAACAAATTCTACAGGATCACCGTCCCTCTTCTCCAACTCGGAATTCACAAAAACAAGCTGTTGTGCTTGTCTCTTAAGAGTTTCGCCACGCGTTATCTAAAAGGGGACATCGAATCTCATAACTACATCCTTCAATTCTTCACAAACATTATTTTTAAAGCGTATGAATCTCTACAATGTAATAAAAGATATTTTCTTTCTATTTTAGATCAGCAACACCGCAAATCAGCAACTTTATAAGGAATATCAGTAATCAACTACTAGAAACGAATGCTTCAACTTTCAATATTTTAGATGTGCGAACACCTCCAAAAGTTAAAGAACAAATAATCAATAAACAACCAATTGAATCATCACATGCAGGTATAGCTATACCGATTGACGCCGATATAGAAATTCTTGAAGAAAGCACTAAAAAAATGAATTTTTACAAGATTGAACGACCAACAACTACCAACGGAGGCCTATCAACTTGGATTCTTCTGAGTGGGCAATCTTCTTCTACTAGTCCAAGACCTACGACCAAGAAACCCAGCGTTAAACCCCTCTACACAAAAGACGAAAAACAAAATGAAACACATGTAATCAGTGATAAATCTATAAAAACTGGCAAACCCATTTTCAAACCTCGAAGTACTACAGCTAAACCAGTTACTGTAGGAAATACGAAAACTACAACTGTGAGAATAAATACAATATCCCCCAAAAGTACTTCAAAGAAACCTACAAAAGTTACAAGAATTAAGGCATCTTTACTGAATAACCTCTCTAATAAATCGAAGAATACAACTTTAGTTGCAAAAAATAAAAGTCCATCTACTGAAAATCCTTCTAGTACTACTACCTTTAAACCAAGTGAATCTAATATTTCTTCTGCTACAAAATTGATTAGTACTACTGAATCTAATCTTGTTCGTATTACCAATAAATCATCAGTTGATTTACCTGTGGAAGCTAAAGATGGTGAGCAGGAACTACCACCTACCGACGAGAAAAAGAAGAAGACCCAGAAAAGGAAGAAAAATAAAAATAAAAGGAGGAAGCCCGACAAAGCAAGCAAAGAAGATAATAATAACAAGCTCAAAGAAGTCGAGTCACCTGGAGCACAAATTTATAGCTACTTAAAAAACGAAATCATTCCAGTAACCGTTGGAGTGAGTCTAGTTGGACTACTGGTAACAGCAGGATTAGCTAGCTACTATCTTCAACCATTCGCAGCCTTAAGAAGGAGTGATCCCGTTGATAGAAAAGATACCGATGGCGGGTACTATTATCATGACAGTTATTCAAATGCAATGCCTGAAGAAGAAGCCATTGGTAAAGTTATCGCTGGTATGCCTGATAATGCTTTGCAACCTAATAATAATGCTTTAGATTCCAATAATGTTTTACAATCTAATCATGGAGGTATTTACAAATCCACTACTTCCAGAAACACATATCCACAAAATGTAAGATATAGACATGTTGACCGAAGATCTCAAATTTATATGAATCCATATGGATCAGTGGAAGACGTAAAAATAAATGAACGGGACAGAGTGGCAATAAATTACGATCAAGGTGCAACCAATTATAATAAAGACAGTCAATTTGTGGTTGGTAGTATTCCAAAAGATGCAATTCAAGAAGTAACTCCAGCAGTAGTGCCAGAACATGGACCAAGAAATCTTAAAGTAGATGATCAAAAATTTGTTGTAGGAACTTTACCGAAAGAATACTTTAATGTTGGTGCATCTCCAAGAAACCTTAAAATAAGAAGACGCAGACAAATTATCCCGAATGATTTAGAAAATGAAATATCGCCCGAAGAAAATGAAATTGATAATTCAGATAGTTTTAATGAAGTATTGCCAATTTCCAATACTGAGAAAATAGAGACTACAACAAGTGAGGAAACAAAGGAAGCTAATGATACTGTAACAACTACAGAAGAAATAGTGAAAGAAACAACTCCTCATAATATATGGAACCCAAGCGAAAGGCCAGATTCCTTTTTTGAGTTAATAACGGATCTTTTTAGGTTGAAAGTTAAGCTAGGACTCGAATTAATCCAGAATGTTACTAGAAGCGTATCCAGTTACGTGTCTAAGGTTCAAAGTAGATTAAACGAACATTATAGACACCATGGTTCCAGGGATAATGCTTTTAAACCTAGGCGTTAGGAATGAGTAATATATAGGTTGTAGGGTAATTTATTAAAAAATCTGTGACTGTGTGTAGAAAATAAGGTTAGTAATTATTTATTTATTTTTACCGTTATGATTTCAAAGAAAGCTTTAGTATAAACAGAAAGATAATTTAAATATGGCTTGTAGATTTTTTATTCTACTTTGTTACCATTTTTTATTAACAAAAAAATACTTTCTTGCCCAAAAAGTATAAACTAATATTCGAGATTGGTAACACGGGACAAGTTTATAAAAAATAGGTATAGAATAAAAAAGAATGCTTTTAACATTGTCAAACCTCTTGGTATATATGGAAATAATTTGGTCAAGCTTGGTCTAGTAATTGGAAAATAAATCAAATATAGTGTAGGGGCCAGAGGGTCCACAGTGGCCTCTTTAATTTATATAGACCCAACAAATTTTTTTTTATGTATTTTGGATCTTTGAACAATAATTTTTAGGGTGAAATTTCGTCCGGGGATAAGATTGTTATAAACAAAAAATTCTTTAAATTTTAAAATGTAATTTTCGCAATTGAATCGTATTTCTTGAGTGATTCTAAGCAAAAAAGGTTCTTACTAACTTTTACGCACAACGCTTTGTTTCCGAGATAATTGATGATAAACAATTTAAAAATGTGATTCTTGCGATTTTTGACTGCTATTAACTTTTGAATAATTGAACTTTTTTCAATTTTCCTGACAGAAATCGAAAGTTTGAATCAACATCTACAAGCTACAATCAAATGCCATACGAAAAAGTTACGTCTTAATTGTTTATTTCGGTTATAAACAAATGGCATTCAGCAGCTTATATATATGCGCCGTCCCGTGTGGCGCGTAGAGGCTGGGTCCGTATAAATTAAAGGGGCCACCGCGGACCTCTTAACCCTTACACTAATAAACTTTTAGTTGAATATAACAAAAAAATTACAAAAATTGAAAATACATATAAACAGTTTTGACCAAAATAAAATCAGTTATAGACAAAATAAGCAATGTATAATTGGGTATTAAACAGAACTAAAGGTACGTAGTATTAGCGTTTAATTAGTTGTGTTATTGGTTAGTTTTTTATGTATTATTAGTGTTAAGTAACCAATACTAGGGATAATAAACTCCGACTATTTGGTTTTGAAATTCCAAAAAAAATCTTTATTAAAATCTTTGACAAAATCTATTTAGGATAACATTAATTTCGAACCTCACCAACATATAGAAACAACAAGTAAGAACAACACAAATGCGTAAGAAGAGTTGGAAAAATATTAAATAATACCTTTATAAATTGTTTTCGATTTAGTAATGACATTTTGTTGCACACGGCTCGTAGGAGTTTTTGATCCATCAGCGCAAAATAATGAAAATTACCACAAAGTAAAAAGGACGTCGTTTTTAGATGTGCCGTATAATGAAACAAAACAGTTAGTTAGATAATAATAAGAATAACTCTGATTAGTTTACAAATTAAGTTAAAATTATATATCTACAAGCAATAAAGATCTGTAGTATACCTTTTTTTAATAAATAGTTTGGATATCACATCCCATTTTATGTCTTCGGGTTCTAAATACTTAGCCTTAACTATTACAGAGTTTATTTTAAGGTATTGTTAATAATATGGAAATGTTTAGCCTATTTAAAAATATTTACGGTATATCTGGATCTTTTATTAGGATTAGGAAAGAGGAAAAAAGCTATTTTCATTTTCACATCCAGAAACGCTTCATCACGTATTAATGTCACTTTTCATATACAAACTCATTAATAATCATAAATATCAAACCATTTCTAAATTATGTAAGTAAATCTCAAAAAAGAGCTTTGAAAAATTTTACGATTACTGACAATATCTTCAAAATATAAGTACGAGTCCTTGTCTCGATTTGAAGTCGTAAAAAAAATAAATTCTGTACCTTCTTAAGACCTGAGTAACCCATCATCTTCATTCAATTAAAATACTTTTCTACGAATGTATATTTTCTGGTCTTTAACTTCTATATTTTTTTGTTTTGACATATAAAGATTTGAAAAATGAACACTACATTATCTCATAAAACAAAGGCGAGGAAATTAACAACGTGCAAAGTAAGAAAAACGACCTACATCTTCAGATAGCTTTATCACTTTAAATTTCAAATTTATAAATAATTTGATAAAAATAACGAATTCGAAAGTCATAATTTCGACTTTTTACAAAATTCTATATGCTATAGTCGAAGAAAAAGCTTATCACTTAGACACTCGTCCTCATGGGTAATAGTCATTACTTCATACGTATTATTTTGTATAATTGGAAGATATTTTAGGTTTCCTTGATTGTGAATTTTTTTCGAGCGATCACGGACTATGTTAAAAATTCAGGTTCAAAATAGAAGGAAGATTATTTTTTAAACATCTTGTTTTTTGAAAACTAATTAATAAAATTTAGAAGGAAATAGTTCTTTTGAACACAAATGATTAAACAATACTAATTAACTAAGAACTGATAAACTGTTTACAAAAGGATATTCCCTTCTTTTAGGCACAAGATGATTCATCTGTAGAAATCGTGATCTGTAGAATATTTTTTCTTCCTTTTCTAATTCTGTTCTGAATTAGAAAAACTTAGTAATGCGGGCAGAAAATTTATGGTGATATGTTTTAATGTTATCCTAATTTTAGGAATCTTTTATGTCGCTTTTAAGGCATTTCTTTGATTTTAGTGACTTTTTTTGTAATTTTGAAGTAAAACATAAATTATCTATTAAGAGCTGTTTTATTTTATAACTAAAATAGGCTACATAGCCTAGGGTTTTATTGGGAACATTTAGTATATTATTGTAACTGTAAGACTGTATAATATTAAATAAATTATTGTAGTTTTTCTATTTGAGTTTTATTCCATCTGGTGTTAAAAAATGTAGAAATATATAGTGCGTCCTACGACGAACTGTCACAATCGATTTCTCAGATTTTGGGAAATTTTAAAAATTAAGCAATTTACTAAACTAGACTATATTTTTAATATGTGTTTGCATTTATAATTTATTGCTGGTTTATAATCATGAATCAATCGTAACGCTAAGGTGGACGAAGATAAGTAATAATATTTCTGTTTGTAAGTCTGTCTATTTAAATTTGGATTGAAATTTTTTGGAAAATCGTTCTGTATCAAAGCGAAGTTAGATGGCCCAACTCAGGCCACTATGAAATAGACAATCACACGGTATACTACTGCGGAGATACAACAACAAGAAACAAAAACGGAGTAGCTATTATAGTCAACAAAGAGGTTAACAGTTGTGTACTCAGTTTTATGTGCATATCGGATAGAGTTGCACTACTTAAAATTAATGCCAAACCATTTAATATGAATATTGTACAAGCATATTCTCCAACCTCGGAAAGCTCAGAGCAGGAAATAGAAATTTTCTATGAACAGCTAAAAGAAGCCCTTAAACACACCAAAAAATAAGAAATCAATGTCCTGCTGGGAGACTTTAACGCTAAAGTAGGCAAGGGAGTAGTAGATAATACTGTAGGCCAATTTGGACTGGGCAAGAGAAATGATAGAGGGGATTGTCTTATTCAGTTCTGCCAAGAAATGGACAGTGCGATAATGAACACCTTTTTTCAGTTACCGCCTCGAAGACTCTACACATAGAAGTCTCCAGCTGATTGTCCCCAAAAAGTGATGAGTCCGTAAAATCCGCAAAAGCATATCCGGGAGCGGATGTCTCTTCAGACCATAATCTTTTGCTGAGCCGGATTAAGCTACACATGAAAAAGATCTGGAAAGGAAAATTCCAAAAACGACCGGACATTCAGAGGTTGAAAGATAACACCACAAGAGACGAAGTCAAAGAGGAATTAAACAACAAAATAACGAGCATAGCCACGGATATTAACAAGGAGAACATAAATGTGGATGATATGTGGAAGAAGATAAAAAATGTTTGTAATTCAATAGTGAATAATAAACTAAAAGCAGGAAAAAATATAAAGAAACATCCGTGGATGACAGAAGAAATATTAGAACTCATGGAAGAGCGAAGAAAATACAGACATAAAAATGAAAGAAGGTACAAAGACATAAACAAAGTTATTAATAATAGGATCAAGGAAGCACAAGAGCTGTGGCTACAAAACGAATGTAAAGAAATCGAATCCTTAGAACAAAAACATGACATTTTTAACTTGCATAAGAAAATCAAGGCCCTAACCAGAGGAAACAACTCACGCAGCAATAATTCAGTACTGGACAAACACAACAATCTGCTGTACGAGAATGAAAAAATACTTGAAAGATGGGAGGAATATATGGGAGAATTATTCAATGAAGAACAGCAGACAGAAACAGATGTCCTTGGATTTTCCGGACCAGGAATAACACTCAGCGAAGTAACATATGCAATAAAGCGACTAAAAAACAGTCACCTGGGCCGGATAATATACAATCAGAAATACTAAAACTATTTGAAGATGACCAACTTAAACTCTTAACAAGTCTACTTAATAAAATTTACGAAACTGGCGAATTGCCAGGAGATTGGCTAGTTTCCACCTTCATTCCTCTTCCTAAGAAAACAAATGCTACCAGATGCTCTGATTACAGAATTATAAGCTTTATGAGCCATGCGCTGAAAATCCTTCTCAGTATCATTCACTCTCGAATATATAGAAAACTTGAAGAAAACGTTAGCAATGTTCAGTTTGGCTTTAGAAATGGACTTGGAACACGAGAAGCTCTATTTTCTATTCAAATTTTGATACAAAGAGCTCGGGACGTAAACTGCAATGTCTATGCATGTTTTATCGATTTCGAAAAAGCATTCGACAAAGTGCAACATCACAAACTGCTTCAAATATTAAATGAATCTGGTATCGATGACAAGGATTTACGCCTTATTAGAAACCTTTACTCACAGCAAAGGGCGACTGTACGTGTAGGCAACGAAACATCACAAGAATTTACAATAAAACGGGGAGTTCGTCAGGGCTGTATTTTATCGCCGACGTTATTCAATACGTACTCGGAAATGCTGTTCAGGGAAGCTATCAGTGGAATGAGAGAGGGCATAAGAATTAATGGTGAAAGCATTAACAACTTAAGATATGCAGACGACACAGTTCTGTTTGCCGATAATGCAGAGGATCTGCAAACACTAATAGACCACGTAGTGGAAGCCTGTGAAAGATACGGCATGAAATTAAATTGTAAAAAGACAAAAATCCTTATAGTTAGCAAAAATGACGAAATACACCACCAATTTAGAGCAAATAATGAAACTTTGGAAACTGTTGACAAAGTTACGTATCTAGGATGCAGTCTGAACAGAGAATGGGACCACTCACAGGAGATTAGATGCCGCATAGGGAAGGCGAGAGCTGTCTTCAACCGCCTCAGAAAGATCTTGTGCAGTATGCACTTGAACATTGATATAAGAACACGAGTCTTGAGATGTTATCTATTCTCAACTCTTCTATATGGAGTGGAAGGCTGGACTTTGACAGAAACAACATCTAAACGACTGGAAGCCTTCGAAATGTGGTGTTGCCGCCGCATGCTCAGAATTTCATACATCCATCATGTCACAAATAACACCGTGATGCAACGTATGAAAAAAGACCCAGAAATTATGCGCAATGTGAAAATCAGAAAGATATCATACTTAGGGCATGCAATGCGCAATGAGAAATACCAACTAATTCAGTTAATTTTGCAAGGTAAGATAGAGGATAAAAGAACTCAGGGTCGCCGACGAACATCATGGCTGAGGAATATCAGACAATGGACAGGAATGACGACGGTACATTTATTTAGAACAGCTGTCAATAAGGTCATATGGGCCAATGTGATTGCCAACATCCACAGAGGATAGGCACCAACAGAAGAAGAAGATCAAAGCGTTAGGATAAATTCACGTTTTTAATAAAATTTTTTTGATGTTTTATTAAAACTTTTTAGTTTCCATTCTTAAAGCCGTTTTGCACACACAAGAATTATAGTCAAAATTTATCTCATAATTAGGTTGGAAATTTTCATAAAACTAATTTGCTCTTTTTCACATCAAAGTATAATTGTTAAAATTTTGGTTAAAATTTTCGGCATAAAAATATAGAACGTGTTCAATATTCTTATGACTAAAATGCGGAATGTGGGCGAAAATCGACGCAGAATAAAATTTGTGAATTGACAGCCCGCGCTTGGTAATCAACCTACCCCCAATATTTACTCATTGTTTCTTGCACAAATACCCCTTATTTTGTGGTTTCTTGATTATATATGTTTGGAAACTTTCATATTTATGACGTCCCCAGAGCAAGTTATTATATCTTCCTTTTTAACTACTGGAACGTCACCTGTTATGAAAATGCGCATAAGCAACGATAAAATTATGATCAAAATTATATTCAGATTTCTTGTACGTATCACACAAAATGGTATTTTATTTTAAAAATTATCTCCAAAGAATTTTCGGAGAAAAATTGCTGAAAATTTCTGGCATAATTTTTAATAATTCTTGTGTGTCTAAAACGGCTCTTAGAACTCTGCAAATTTGAGAATAACGAATGCACCATGTTGCGAAAATATAATATAAAGAAGACTGAATAACACGAAAAATATGCTGAATAAAAAAGAGATGCAGATATGCTATAAAGTTCACCATTACACAGTTTTTTTTCCATTTTTTTCTGTTTGCAATAAACCTACCTTGAAAATATTTGTGCAGAATCTATTTCCAAGTCCGTTATAATTTGTTATATATCGAATCAAAATATCTCATTTTATCAAAAGTTGTGCGTAAAAAGATTCACTTGCCAACAATTTTTTTTCAGTTTTTAGCCACCTTACACAAACCTACCTTAGAAATATTTTTACTAAATCCCTCATCAAAATATCTCACCCCTATCAAAAATATTTTTTTAATTTTTTTTCCATTTTAAAATACATACGCATCGAATTGAAAACCTCCTTTTTGGGTAAGTTATTTAATAAGCAAGCGTTTAAAATACATAAATTTGAAAAACATCAATCTTTTATTTTAAAATGTAATTTCAGTTTATCGGCTTTTTAAAAAAAGGTACATTTTATTTATACAAATTACATAATAAATAACAACTAATTAAAGTGTTTAAAATAAATAAATTAAATAGTAAATGTGTAAAACTGGTACATTTTCCTTCATCCACCGCTCAGTGCTATTGGTACCATCATCGCCATCGTTGCGGGAATCATTCCAGCTCCTAAAACCATGCTATTGTCAAACCTTGTAAATGTAAATAAAACATACACCATACACCTCCAAAAAGTTAGCAAATTACAAAGTACATAAAATGGATTTATGTTCGGTAAGCAAGGTGGTGGCAAACAGTAGATTGATTGGGTTTGTAGGGATAATTGGAGAATAAAATCTCATAAAATGTCAAAATATCGGTGAATTGCCTTGAAAATATATTACTGGCACTTCTGGAATGTCTAAATGTTACAGTTGTAGCAAAGTTACAGAACCATCACAATTAAAAATCTAATCTGAAAATACATTGGCGTACAAAGACAAGATCTCGAGACTAAGTCCTACATTAATTCGGACAGAGGAAATAGAGCAAATAAAACATCCGAAAACTTTAAGGAACTAAACGAACTAGTGAAAAAAGATAAAAGTAGGTAAAGTACAAAAAGAATATAAAATAAAATAAAAGACAACTGCAACGTGAAAATACTACGTTACCAGCTATCTAAAGGAAAACAAAAATGACGAAAATACCAGACAAAGGGAACATAATAGTTTAAAGCAAGAAATATATTATGAAGTCTATTGAAACATTCTACTTATACTAATCTAAAACAAAAAAACACAATAAACGAAGTATATTTTGAATACGGAATCCGAAGAAAGACGTGAGAATACTGAGGAGGAAATAAAAACGGTCTTAAAACAAATAAAGAATAGCAAGTGTCTGGGAGAAGGCCAAATTACTATAGAAATATTAAAGTAAGGAGGACAAATACTAAAAGGAACCTTACAAATTTTGCTAAAAAGGAATATAACTTACCGATGCATTTAGCTTTAATTGACTTTAAAAAGTTTTGATTGCGTTGAAATTTGATGAGTTTTGAGGTCCCAGGCAAACATGAGCGTAAACTTAAGGTACATAGAAATAATTGACAACATTTATAAATAGGCAATCATACATATCAGAATGGATGAAACCACTATTACTGGTAAAGTTCAAGGAGATGTAATTCCTCCCAAGTTATTTTCGATGTCTCTCGAAAATGTTTTCAAAGAATTAGAAAATTAGAGTTATCTTAGATTCGCCGACGATATAGCTGTAATAACCAGTGACATCAGGGAACTAAATTATATGTTATATAATTTGAATGAAGCTTACAAACAGATAAGTTTGAAAATGAATTATAGCACAGCAAAAGTTATGATTAATGAAGACACCTATATATATATATATATATATATATATATATATATATATATATTATATCATTTTTCTTAATTTTGTATTTTCTTGGGTTTAGGTTCTGTAATTAATAAAACACACACAGGACGAAAATCACACTTTTGATTCTAACAGTACCATTATAAAAAACAAAGATATGAATTACCAAAAATTACAGATAAAAGAAATGATTGAAATTAAAAAAGATAAAAACACTGTTAACGACAGAACAGATATAGGAAATTTGAGCCACATTTACGCAAACCTAATTTAAACAAAACCATTAAATATTCGATCCAGTCAAATAAGAATCAAAAATGAATATCCTCTTAAACATAAAACCAAACATACACCTTATTTGTTTTTTTTATATACATTGTAAAATATAAAAAATATTTAAAAAAATAAAACACATTCGCATTCCACGTATCCTCAGTAAACGATGAAAATTTAAAGTTTATTTAGAAACAGAACAGCAAAACGTCAAGGTATGTACTGGTAAAATTAAATATTTTTAAAATGTTTTAAAGTTTTTGACTACTGTTTTTAAGTGTCTTGTTTGTTTTCCAAAATGTGTAAAATATGTTTTTTATATTGATGTTTTTAATTATATATTTTTTTAGGAAAAAATTTTGAAAATGCCTTAAATAAAGGGCGAAACGTCAATCGTTTTGTGTTTTATTAATTATAGAACCTAAAACCAAGAAAATACAAAATTAAGAAAAATGATATAATCTATGGTTCAAGAATCAAGAAAATAAATATATATATATATATATATATATATATATATATATATATATATATATATATATATATATATAGCAAATCAGATTGACGTGGACAATGTTTGGGAAACTGGGACACATTCTCAAAAACAATTCAGTCCCAGTCAATTTAAAAACCAGATAAATACAGTACTTAAAAGAAGTTTGTTACCCAGTATGATAATTATTTAACCAATATTAGTTGGGGTTCGGATCATTAAACTGAGTTTTTTCCTTTGCTGACGTTTTGCTTTATTTCAAAGTATTTTCAAGACTCAGAAAAGGAGTTTCCCTGAATTAAAATGTAAATTAAAATCCAATGTAAACATATAGATACAACTTTTCCACAACATTGAATAGACGATGGCACATAAGAAACATAAATGAACTACTTCGACGCTACGAAAAATGGTAATTTTATTATAGGAAAATTGTATCTATGTAATTGTATTGGATTTTAATTTTAATTTTAAGTCAGGAAAACTGCTTTAAAATAAAGCGAAACATCGGCAGAGGAAAAACCTGTTTTTCTCAGTATCACGATCCAAATCCCAACTAATTTTGGTTAAATAATTAAAAACTAGAGTTTATATTACGTGCGTCCTGCTCGTCTACGGTTATGACAGCAAATGAAACAAAGAAATTAGTGAGGAAACAAAAATTATAGACACAAGCTATATATATATATATATATATATATATATATATATATATATATATATATATATTTAGTATATCATTAAATAAAACCAGGTTTTGCAACAAATCAGTTATGGATAGTTAACATTTCCACCAAACCATATTAAAGAAAATCCGATTATTAATTTGATATTGGACATCGGATAAACGACGATTAATTTATCTGAATGTACCATCGCATATTTATATTTCCATTACCTACTGCCGCCATCAGAGCTCCAGGATCATTACCATTTTTGGATATTGTAGCAACAGTTTGGTGTGTTTCTTCCACTGGTAGGACTGGTTTAAGTTGTGTTTCTCCAACTGGTTTTGGTTTTTTTAGATTTTTTCTGCGTTTTCTTTTTCCTTTAATTTTCAATCTATTTTGTTTCTTGTCAAATTTCTGCTTTGCTTGTTCGACACTCTCAAATGTTGATTCTACTTGAAGTAAGCCTCCATGAGAGGTTGTCATATTTACTTTGGACCCCGCTAAGGGTGGAAGAACTGTTAAACGGATTCCTCTAAAAAAATAAAATTAGATAATTATTTTATGCAATTTATACCCCTAAAATATCTACATTATAAATTTAATTCTCCCACTCAGGTACTAGTAGCACATTAAAGTTTATTTTATTATTGTTACCTTCATAGTAGAAATTGAGTCTTTGTCTAAAAACTGAACTAAAGGATTGATATTTGGAAGCAAAAGCAGTAAAGAATTATAAATTTCTGTATTAGACCTACTAGGCTTGATAAAGAAGCCGATAGTTGCATTTTAAAACTTTAACATTCGTTCTCTACAATGAATTAACTTATTTGTACTGAACTACCTTTATCATTTTAACAGTTTCAAAAATAAACAATATGAAAATATTCATAATAATCACTGATCCTTCCAATAGAAAGCCCGGTTGTTACTAGCCCTTCAGCCAGTTACAATAATTTTTTTGTGCCATTTTATAGACTGATAGGATTATCATCATACCTTGAAGTACGTATTGCTTGAGAAGTGTCACCATTAGCTCCAAGATCAATAGATCTTTGTCTACTTCTTGGAGGTTTATAACCTTTGGTTGTAGATAGGAGAACCCATTCACCATCTCCAGTCAATGGATGAGTATCAGGGTGTATTTCCATCTCTGTTCCCCTCCGCCTTAGAGAGTCATAGCGACTAGGTTCTGGAAAATTTGAGGGTAATCCATCGGTCATTATCTCTTCGTAGGGATGATTGGGATGATGACAATCTTTTTCTAAAAGAAGAACTCAAATACAGTATGTAGATTTGATAATATTTTATATAAAGAGCTGAAATATCCTCATTTACAATGCTGAGGAAGAAAACAATAATAAACCATTCACAGTTAACTTTTGTAACAAAATAGTGAACAGAGAAATCAACAAGAACTTATCCCTTGGCCAAAAATTAAATACTCGTAAAAAAGAGCATGTAAACATTCAATCTTGGACAGTAACAATAAATAAAATACAAATATCATATGGATAATTTATTTTTAAGAATATAAAAAAATACCCTGTGTGAAAATCTTTTTATCCTAAAACAAATAACTTACCGAAAGACTTCGATATTTGCTGGTGTAATTTTCTTTAATGTTACCAGGTATTTTAAGGGTACTTACAATTAGGAGAAAAATTAAGGAAACAGGATAAAAGAAATATTGGGAAATGTCTTTTTTCTTGAATCCCACAGTGTACACTTTTCCGATAAAACCCATACGAAAAAGTCCGAAAATTTTAACTTTTAATTTCGTATACCGTTATGCTACTTATCGGTTCTAACCGTTTTTAAAGACTCTTTTAATTTCTGACTTTATTTTCTTAATTACAAAAAGGCGAGGTTGCCGATAATTACAAATATGTTTTCCCAGCTGGCTCAAACATCATAAAAATAAACTATTTTTTTCCTTTTCTTTAAATCAAATAAATAAATAAATAAATATTTACGTCACAATCAGAAAACTTCTTCATAAAACTCGTTTAACTAATATATGCTATTTATAAAATAAACTGCCTATAATTTCCTCTATTTTCGCAGTCCAGAGACAAGCGTACATTTTTATACCCTCATATATAATTGACAATTTTGTAAAGATACTCATAGGAATGTACAAATTTAGTTTTACACTATTTTACTTTGTCACAGCATTTGGTCCAGAGCCATTTAATTCTTTGTGTTTTGTGCTGACCAACTCCACTTTCAAAAGGAAACAGGAAACAGTTAATGTGAAAATTTTTCCTGCAATAAACAATGGTCTACAATGATCCCTGGACCTAGCACCACTTAAATATCTCACAACCTGTTTCTGAAGGACAAAAACAGATCATATGTGATGCAGCCTAGCAAAATCCTACTTCACGTGCTTTGGCTTCGTGTTCATTATGAACGAAGCTGATGGCATTGCATGCAAAGGCCAATTTTTATGAAGCAATGCGATTCAAAATTTAACTTACAGTCAATAAAAACTCGTAAAAATTTACCTCGGTCCCTATTTTTTGTATTTTCATCATTTAGTGGGAGATTGGAGTGACCACCAAATGTCATGAGATTGGTTTTGCTCATGCGAAAAGTAAGCCTATCTACGGTCATCATTTCATTATAACCTAACATCGTTATTTATTGCCTGATGATATGATATAAAAATTTTCCATTATGAAACTCCATATTTTGATCAAGAACTGAATGGCCGTAGCTCTTGGGCATAAAAGAATACGCAATTGAATTCTACATAAAAAAAATATATTAAAATCCGTATTCACTTCTTCGAAAAACTACAGAATTATAATAATACTGGACAGACTGAAAAAATGCAGTTTGCCAATTTCTCCCTGTATATTAGAAGAATATTTGGTTTGCAGCAATGAAAATTTCACAAAAAAAGTATTCAGTATTTTATGTATTGTAATAAGGGAATAGGAAAATATGCGAATACTGAAAACACTATACTGTTCAACAATATAGATGAATTTATAAAATAGCAAGTGTATTTAAGTTTAATGTCTTAGCTTACCAGTCTACACTATTAAAGAAATATATGAAAATGAACTTTTTAAAAACATGAAAGGCATCGTGTGATATTATGGCTGTCATATATTAAAAGGTTTTTTTTTTGTAAGTGATACTTTAAAAAAACCAACATAGGCAGTTAATTTGAATAATTAATGTGCATAACGAATTGTTTACATATGATTATGGTATATAAATAGCAATTATTTGAAGTAAATTACAATCACTAATGAACTCGACTAACAATATTTAACATACAAAAGAATGAAGAAAAGTAGTTGTAAATTAAAATTTGCACATCTAATTATTATCTTGTCCTAAGAATTAGCAATAATGTGTGTAGTTTTAAGACTTTAAATGCAAGTTTTAATTTTTACAAGAGAGTATAGCAGAGATGTAATTCCCATGATGTAAATTTAATTTATTTACGTATATCAATTTTAGTTGTTTCAGAAGTTGGCGGACTTGTGATAAAAGATAAAGAAAATCATCGGCATAGATTGTAAGTAATTATTACTCTTGTATTAAAACGCGCGGTGAACTCCAAAACAATGGAGAAACTCCGAGTCCGGAAAATGACGACAGCGGTGTTTCGGCCTCATTTGAACACATCCAGCCATAGTATCAGGTACATTCTATCATCTCACAGTCATGCTTATATATTGTTTTTAAAATGAAAAAGAAAACAACAGACAAGAAAAGCAACATTTCGACATATCACTCAATAACATAAGAGCAACATAAACTAACAATGTTATATAAAACCGCCATGCGACACCGCGACTGTAAAATAAAAATAGAAATATATCAAAACACGATAAACAAATCATGCTTCCGAAAGAAACTCGTATCACTGGGCATCGGTAACCAAACTAACCACGGGCTTTCGCAGTTCGAGCAGGTATCGCACCAAGTATCGCTCTCTGAGAGCGCTGCGTGTGTTTTAAAAAAAGAGATAAGTTATTGTCCGTGTTATTTTAAAATAAAATAGAAAATTCTCGGCTGTGCGGACATGTCAGTCCCAAATAAGGACGAAACAGTGCTGTCGTCATTTTCCGGACTCGGCGCTTCTCCGCACTTTTTAATACGAGAGTAATATTTACTAACAGTCTATATCCGCACAGTCGAGAATTTTCAATTTAAATTTAAAATGATACGGACGATAACTTATCTCCTTTTTTTCTATTTGTTGGCTTAAAAAACACGCAACGCTTTCAAAGAGAGATCGTTGTTGCGATATTTTCTTGAACGGTGAACGCCCGCGGTTAGGTTGGTTGCCGACGTCGAACGATACGATTTCTATCTTTTAGGTAGTATACTTCGTGTATCGAGTTTTGATATATTTCTATATTTATTTTACCATTGCGGCATCACATGTCGGTTTTATACAACATTGTTAGTGTGAAGCTTTTCGGCAATCACGTGCATGTGCTGAGTCCTTTTCAGGATTGTAAGGCAGCTGACGTCTCGGTGAGATCTCATTCACCTTTTTCAAAGCTCAGTGAATGGCGTCTGTCGGTGAACTGTTCTCTCTCTAACAAAGCTTTTAGAAACGGGTGTTAAAAAACGCAATAAAACATCAATCGTCTTTATAGACTTTAAAACAGCATATGATACAGTCTGGCGACGGGGTTTCATATATAAATTCCTGAAAACCACCAAGTGAAAAACAACAATCAGACTTACTGAAAGCATGCTAAGCAACTACACTTTTTGATAACATATTAATAAAGAAACTAGCAAAAAATGATCTAAAAATCCTTTTTTGCAAACTTTATTTAGTATCATTAGTTACCTATTACCTATAGGATCATTGAAGATTTCAGCAATTTTTTGCAGAGTTACAACAAAACAGACATTGTTTTATGTTGTTTTTTTCTCAAATATCTCTGTAACCGTTCGACAAATTTTGGGAAACAAAAAATTATTTAAATTTTCTTTATGGCCTACAACTTGTAATAATACAGAATGTCCCACGACGAATTATCGCGATTGATATCTCGAGCATATCTTCAAACTAGCATTGGAAGAATGTGATGAGGGAATACTAATCAACGGTGAACGTATGAACAACATCAGATACGCAGACGACACAGTGGTATTCGCAGACAGTCTGGAGGGATTGCAAATGTTGATGACAAGCATAACTGAAGTAAGTAAGCACTATGGGTTAGATTTAAATACAAAGAAAACAAAATATATGGTCATCAGCAAACGCCCAATCCTAAACACACAACTGACCATCAACCAACAAACAATTGAAAGGGTTGAAAGCTATACATACCTTGGCACCAATGTAAACAGTCAATGGGATCACTCATTGGAAATAAAACAACGTATAGCAAAAGCCAAAGCAGCGTTTACAAAAATGAGCACCGTCTTCAAAGGCCGTGATCTGCCGCTGAAAACCAAAGTCTTCATACTACAGTGCTATGTTTTTCCAGTTCTGCTCTACGGAACAGAGGCTTGGACGCTCTCTGAAGCATCCATTAAAAAACTTGAAGCGTTCGAGATGTGGTGCTATAGGCGCATCTTAAGAATCTCCTGGGTCGACCGAGTCACAAATAATGAAGTCCTGCGCAGAATGGGAAAAGAGTGCGAAGTGATCAAAACAATTAAAAAACGCAAATTGGAATACTTAGGACATATTATGAGAAATGAACAGCGATATAACCTCCTCCAATTAATTCTGCAAGGAAAAGTTTACGGCAAGAGGGGGCCAGGACGAAGACGAATCTCTTGGCTCCAAAACTTAAGAAAATGGTTCAACATGAGCACGACTGGACTGTTTCGCGCAGCTGCCAACAAAGTAAGAATAGCCATGCTAGTCGCCAACATTCGGAACGAATAGGCACCGCAAGAAGAAGATATCTCGAAAAACAAATTTTGGAGAATTTTAAAAATTTGACGGTTTACTAAAGTCGATGGGAGTAATTCGGCTAAAATATTTTCAAGATGGTTGCACTTCCGATTAAATCGGAAATTGGAGCCTTGGTGCTTATACTAAATGGAACACCCAATATGTTATTTCATTTTTAGATTCTACGCAAAATTATAGACATATTTCATGTGTAATGTCTTATACCTAAGTCTGTTTTTGACATATTTTAAATTTAATGTAAAAAATGGCATTTGCAGGCCTAAACATAACTATCAATTTGTTCTATATGAAAGCCTTTATTATTTAATTTGGGTTGGTTTCCTTCTAGAAGGAGATCCACTTTAGTGGATGGTGTTGACATTTTGATAATAAATAAATACAGGGTAATCAAAAACGGTATAACCGGAAAATATTTTAGCCGAATTGCCCCCATCGACTTTAGTAAGATGTCAAATATTAAGTTTTTTTTCGAAAAATCAGGGCATTTCGTCGTGGGACACTGTGTATATTTTGAAGTGAGTTCAATAGTTTTTAAATTCAATAAAGAAACCCAATTTTTCTCTCTTAAATGTTAATAAAAAAATTTGCCAAACAAAAGATGAGCTTCTTTCTGGAATAATCAACTTTAAAAAGAAAAATTCCATTTGTACTTAATACATCTTTTGTTTGTTTTTAGTCCAGTCGTTCTAGCTTATACAGCTAATTGGGTAAGTTTATAAGTATGCACAAAGAGGGACACGAATCTTTGAAATCAAAAAGTCACAAATGAACAAAGTTTCTGTATTTTAGAAATTTCAAATTTCAAACTTCAAAAAAAAATCAAGTGGAAATTAAAAGAACAATAGTAACCATTATTTCTTATGGAATCATAAACTTCTGTGTTATCAAATAGAAATACTAACGCAGTTCAAATTTAAAAATCAATTAATTAACTTAGGCTTACTTAGTAATAAAGTTCTTTTACTACAGTACTTACGCATGTGATATGGGTAGGGTTTTCCTGTACTGCTATAAGAATTAGATGGAAAATGGGCTTCAACGTGTACTTTATGTCCATAAAGTGCCGCAGGTCTCGAATAAATATTTGGTAAAGGTGTTGGTTTTGGTCGATCCACATGCTCGTAATAGGTATCGTATCTATCGGAAGATTCTGTTGGTTGCTGATAATACACGTATGGACTTGGTGGTGTAATGGAGACCGGCCTAAAATTAAAAATAAAAATATTAATGGAAACCCAGGGAGTAAACGAAGTTCCATGCAAAGAATGCAGCTCTTGTTATGTAGATCAAACAAATCGCAAAATAGGCGCCAGAAGACATGAACATATAAAAACTGTAAAAAATAAAACAATTCTTTCTGTACAGGCTCAACATCTGGTAAATACAGGACTTAAAATTAACTTCTCAGGGACAGGAATACTATCGAAGTGTGAAAACCTGTCCACAAGAGTGATAAAGGAAGCCCAACAATTTAAACAGCAGAGAGGACAATTAGTGGTTGCCTGATACTTGGAAAAACCTACTAACGAAACGTTGACTATTAGGTGGGAAAGAAACAAATCATAACTCGGCGACATGACCCCAAACACTGACAGCAGGGCCAAAAACACGCAACTTGATTGGCCGGACCATTCAGCCAAGGAACACGTCCCACCAAAACACAAAACCGGCCCTATTGGAGTCGCAGGCATCTGTTCACCCACAGGCATCGCAGGACAGACGTGTTTATATGTATATATATATATATATATATATATATATATATATAAACAATTTCACGGTCTATGTATTTGGAAAAGGAGGGAAAAGATAATATATACTCTGTGAATTGCACTCTGGCTCTTTCTCCTTACTTGTTTCGACCACCTAATGGTGTCATCAGTTGAACCATAACGAACCGAGAGTAAAATGCTCAGAAAACAACTGCAACTGCAAATATTAGTTTTTAAATTTTTTAAATAAAGTGTGTATTTCCTATTAACTTAGTTGTGTTTTTTTTTTCTTTTAAATGATTAGTGATTACATATTATATATGTAAGAAATAACGTCAACCCCGTCAACGCCTACTTTTTAAAAATAAATTATAAAAAATTTAGGTTTAAAATTGAAAATGTTAAATTATTAAAAACTATAAAATATCGGAAAAAAATATTAATACAATTTTAGAGAATGGAAAATTAGAATATAAATTCGATATTAAATGCAAAATCAAAAGAAAAAGGTTATTTGGCTTTAATGATAATAAAAATCTAATGCATGTTTTTATCAACTCTGTGTAATTTTTTGTGATCATTTTTATTTTATAATAAATTATAATGATTTTAATAAGAAAAAACCATAAAATTTTAAATATCTATTTTAAATAGGCAAGGCAGGCACGATTCTTAAATTATGGTCTACAATTTCAAGAATAGTTAAATATCTCATAGTTATATGAAACATAATAGTAACCCACCCTTATTTGTGCGCTATCAAAATATGCAATAATATACAGAACGTTCACTTTATATATTTCAAAATAATTTTAAAATGAGGTCCCTATTGACCTTTACATCCCTTATTAAAAATATTTTTTAAATATTTTATCGTTCTCTTTATATGAACCGACGGAAATGTGCTGCGCCACTCTGTATATATATAATTATACAAATATAAATTTGTTAACATTTACCTTTTAAGATCAAAATCAACGTCATCTGGTAGATATGGTCTTTGACTACTTATAGGTCCATGTTCATCCCAAGGCCTTTCGGTCACAGGTTTGTATTTACTTTGCCATTTTGAGATTTTTGATACCGACCAAGGTATTGGCTCCAGACTTACCCAGCTGGAATATATATTAAATAATTATAATTCTTATGAGACAAAATTTAACACTATGATCAAACTTAGAAAAAGTTTACTATCATATTAGATTGCCAAATTTATTGGTTAAATTTTTCTTAGGTGAAGTAGTTTCTCTAAGCAAACTAAATTTCAAGTCTTAATAAGGTGGTCATGAATTTTTCCGACCTTACTAGTATCAGTTTTGAAATTCATAGTATTAGGTGTTTTTTTTATGTGGATCATTTCTTTTAACGACCTTATAATGGCTTTCTTTGTCTATTATTTCGACATTATTAAAATCAGGGTTATGTAGATTATCAATTGAATGTTTTAGTAGTGCTCTATTCTTGTTTGTGTTATGCCGTTCAATATTATTTTAATAATTTTTAGTCCTACCTGTATTCTTTAAATATTGTTTTGTTTGACCAATATACAGGGTTACTGGCAATTCAATACATTCCTTTGGAGATCTGAGGTTACAAGTGGTAAGGACTAAATTTGATCCTAATATGTATAATACAAGACGCAATAGTTTTTGAGATATTTAGATTTTTAATTTTTCTTAAAAAAGTAAGTCTTGCTATTTTAAAACACAATTTAAAAAGAAAAAACCGATAGCTCTGTATAACTGTTTTGCCGGACAGTTTGACTAACACTATTGTCTTTCATTTAAAATTAAAAAAATATCGGGAAAATGTTCATCCGTGAGAAAATTTAAAAGAAGAACTATAATTTTTAAAGAAGAGATCAGCTAATTCTTAAAGGTTATATATATATATATATATATATATATATATATATATATATATATATATATATATATGTATATATAAAACTATTCGCTCAGCCTACGTACATTTTTTTTTAAATAAATATCTAGCAAAATATGAATTTCACAACCAAGTCTTAATAACTTCTAAAAATACATTAAAAATCCTTACCGTTATACCCCTGTTCAGGGCTTAGAAGAAGGTGATCCTGAATGAGAGTGGAATTTTGCCATTTTATGTTAAATTCGAATGCAGAAGTCAAATATTTTATGGACGGCCTAGACAAAATTCAATGGCGAGGGTATAACCAATTTTCATAATCTACATTATTGGGCAGAAGAAAACCCACATTCAATAAGGGATACGAACTTTCAGAAAAAGATTTCTCAAAATTTATGGATGGGAATTATTGGTTACAATTGGACCATATTTTTTGCCTTAAACGGAGAAACCTATAAAAATTTTCTAGAGAATGATCTAGAAAGGCTTCTTGAAGATGTATCTCTCGCCGCCAGACAGCATATGACATTTCAACACGACGGTTGTGAAACTCATTATAGGCTAACTGTATGGGAGTTACTAAATCACCGATTCCCTCGTCGTTGGATTGGAAGAGGAGGTCCAATACTTTCGCCGGCCCGAAGTCCGGATTTGGCTCCTGTAGACTTCTACCTGTAGGGTCATATGAAAGACATGATCTCTGCAATGCCAGTAAATACATGGAAAGGATTAAGACAAAGGATAATCGATGCTGCTGAGTTAATACACAATACCCTGACAACCAGAGTCACAAAGACCGAAATAAGAAGTCGCTGCTGTGAGTGTATACGAAATAGGGGCTCCTATTTTGACCAATATTTGTAATAAATACTAATATTATTACTGATATTTATTTAAAGTACATAACTGTTTATTGGTGTTGCTATTTATTTGAAAATCATATCATATTAAAAAGTTACGGTGTTTAGAATGGCTTTTTTTGTTTTAGAAAGGTTTGCTGTAAGAGTCACCTTAGTAGAAAGATATTGCGATAGAGAAGTTTTTAAAATAATTTGTATTCAAATTGCCTTGATAGTTATAATAACCTCGAAAAAGTTCTTCTTCTTCTTCTTCCTCTTGTTATAGGCTTACAGCCTGTTTTTTCCAACTCAATCATTCATCTCATTTGATGTTAAAATCCAGGACTCTCTCCATTTTTTATGTGGTCTACCTATTGGTCTTCTGGTTTCCGGTGTTCCATCTCGGGCGATTCTCGCTATCCTATTTTGCGCCATTCTTCCTACGTGCTCATTCCAGGCTCTTCTGCGCTACCGTCCCCATCTTACTATATCCTGCATTCCATGTTCCTCGCGTATTGTTGAATTGCGTATGTGATTTCTTAATGTGTATCCGGATATTCTTCTTAGAACTTTCATTTCGGCAGTTCTTAGAATTGATTTTGTTTTTGTGTTATCAGCTCTCGTCTCTATTGCGTACATCATTATCGGTCGAATACAGGTATTGTAGATTTTTGTTTTTGCGTCCTTGCTCATGTATGTGTTGTGCCATATTATATCCGCCAGGCTTCCTGAGATTCTATTTGCCTTATTTACTTGCTTTCTTACTTCTCTTGTTTTGTCTTGGTTTGCGGATATCTCAACTCCCAAGTAATTAAAGGTCATGAGTTGTTCTATTGGTTTGACATCCACTACTAGTTTGCATCTTAAGGGCACTTTGCTTATTACAATTGACTTAGTTTTATCAATGGATATTTTTATGTTGAATTGCTTGCTTAGGGTGTGGAATGCAAATAGAAGTCTTTGGAGATCGTCTTCATTTTCCGAGACTATGACGGCGTCATCAGCGTAACATATTATTGTTATTTCCCCGGTATTCATTCTGTACCCTGGTGCCGCTCTTTTGACGTTCTCAATTATTTGGTCCATTACTATGTTAAACAGTAATGGACTCAGAGAGTCCCCCTGTCGTATGCCCGACGCTATCGGTACATCCTTAGTTAGGTTGCCGCTTACTGAGATTTGTGCTGTGGTGTTGGAGTTTAGCTGTTCAACTATGTTAATTAAATTGTTTGGGATGCCTTTAATTCGCATTATTTGCAGAATATCATCCAGTCTCACCCTATCAAAGGCTTTAGTGAGATCTATAAAGCACATAAAAGCCGGCTTAGTAAATTCAATAGATTTCTCTGCTATCTGTCTTACGATGAATATGGCATCTACTGTAGATCTGTTTTTGCGGAAACCTTGCTGTTCTTCTGATATTCTGCAATAGTCAGTTATTATACCTTCAAGGAAGGAAAAAGGTTGATATGTATTTTTAAAAAATTACTTTTTTCAGTTTTTCTTCAAATTTTTCACAGAATCGAAATGCTGTCATAGAGTTTTTTTGCTTCATTTGACAGAACATAGTGTTAATCAAATATTAAAGCGAAATAGTTATACAAAGTTAAATTACATATTTAAATGTTTTATTTTTAGAGATTAACGGCTACTGAAAAAACTGAACATCGAAATACCTCAAAACTTATTGCGTTTTGTTTAATGTATATTAGGGTTAAATATATTCCTTACCTCTTGTATTATCAGATCCCCAAAGGAATGTATCGAATTACCAGTAACCCTGTATATCCGATCACAATCTATTAAATTAATTTTATAAATAACGTTCATTTGTTCTTCCTTTGGAATAAAAAGCCATTTTGAATTGTTAAATGGTTTTTCAGCGACCAGAATATTATTCTTTGTATGTTTAGGAGTATTGGAGTTATAATTTAAATATGTTTCATACCAAACTTGTTTTGTGCACCAATTTGTTTTATATTTTCATTTTGATCGTAGCTGATTGTTAAATATAGAAAATTAATGGATTTATTATTTTCTTCTTCGCAAGTAAATTTGATCTTTTAATGAAAATTACTAAATTTATTTAGAGTGTATTGAGTTTTGATTTTAGTATTACAGAGTACACAATTATTCAACTATTTTTTAAAAAAGACTAATTTGTAATTTAGTTGGTAAATTATATTTTCTTCTAAATATTTCATAACTAAATTTGTTATAGTGGCGAAAATAGGTAATCCCATGAGAAGGTCATAGATCTGAGAATAGAATTTTTCTTCAAACTAAAAATATGTTTGTATTAGACAAAGTTAAGCAGTATCTATAAAATCTTATTTTCTTAAAATTATATCTTTTATGTATTGCCACTTATTTTCAATGCAATGTATGGCTAAATCAATAGGAATATTTGTATATAGTGACACTACATCGAGGAATACTAGTATGTGATCTCAAAGGAAGAATTTTTAAAGTAAAATTCATTTTTACCAAGCACATGTTTGATAAATATTTTGATAGACTGCAAATGGATGATTGCATAGTACTAACAATTGGGGGGAGTAAAGTGTTTTAAATTTTAAATAGTTAATTTTGAGCTAATTTTTAGCATAAAAGTTCATATAAACATGTTGCTTAATGCTTAATTTTTAAGATAGAGGGTGTTAAATTTTATTATTTTCAGTTTTTTAAACTTAAATCAATAGTTTTTAAAGATAATTAAGTCAAATCTGCAACACATGACACCTTTTACAATTCTCATAAAAAGAATTATTAATATGTGAAATAATATACAGAGTGGTACTTTTTTTCGAGTCTGCAAAATTTTTACCTTCTCGAACTTTTTTGATTCGACTTGATTACTCAGTAAGCTTTCCCATCCTATTGTAAAACTTTTTTGTTCCTTAAGTTTTCCTCTAAAAGTCAACAGTTTTTCCACAAAAAAATAAAATATGTTTATATGAATCTAAAATTAATTTTTATAGGGGTGATTTATTAGGTGATTAAAAGATATAGTAGGCTGTTGTCAAATAAGTTCATGACTAATTTGCCATATTGTTTATTTGTTGTAATGTGTTATAATTTCTGTGGATAAGTGTAATTGATTTTATGTACTTTTAATGTAAAGTAAGTAAAAAGAAATAGTAAAAAGACAGGGTTCACAAATATTGAAATGTCGAATATGCATTTTGTTTATGATCGTGCTAAAGGAAACGCATTAGAAGCTCAACGGATTTATGCTGAATTATATCCACACTTCCTCGTTTTCTTCAGCGTTGACGAACAAATGGTACATTTCTAAATCGAACTTCTGGTTGTGGACGTCCACGGGAAATAATAACCGTAGCCCTAGAGAAAGCTGTTAATTTAATAGAAGAATCCCCAAAAATAAGTACGAGGTAAGTTGCTAATATATTAAATATAAGCAATTCCACAGTATTCCGAATTTTAAAAGAACACCAATTGTATCTCTACCATATCCAGCGAGTGCAAGCGCTTTAAATTCCAAGCTTTTTGCCAATGGATACTTCAAATGATCAATCTCGTATTTTGTTTACTGATGAAACAAACTTTTCAAGGGAATCCATAAGAGATTTTCACAATATTCACATTTTCGCTGAAGAAAATCCACGTGCATTTCTTGAAGCCAATTATCAAGATCAGTTTTCATGGATTGATGTCATAGGCGATTATCTAATTGGCCCATATTTCCTTCCATTAAGATTAAATGGCGACGAATACTGTCACTTTCTCGAGGAAGAGTAACTTGCCCTTTTTGAACAAGTTTCTTTTCAACTTAGACCAGAATTATGCTTTATGCACGATGGCACTCTAGCACATTTCAGTATCAATGTACGCCGTCACTTAGAGATAATATATCCAAATTGTCGGATACAGTGTATCCAAATCTTTGAATAGGCCGAGAAGGCCCTCAACGCTGGCCCGCCCGATCTCCGAATCTAAATTTTTTGTTTTTATGCATCTTGGGTTTCCTTAAATCTTTGGTGTATGAATCTCCTACTAAAGATATCGAAGATTTAAGAAATTGCATTATTGCGTCTGGCGAAGAATAAGATATACTCCAGGATTATTTTAACGAATACGCTTTTCAATGAGACGAAGATCGGATTCTTGCATTAGAGCTGAGGGTAATCATTTTCAACATTTGTTTTAATTTCTGTTATTACTATTTTGTGACTACTGTTAACTGTTAGTTAAAACAGATATGAATGAAAATTTAATAAAACAAATACATTATGATTTTTAACTTATGTATTTTCTATTTTGTGGAAAAACTATTGACTTTTGGAGGAAAACTTAAGCGACAAAAAAGTTTCATACTAAGATGGAAAATTAACTAAGTAATCAAGTCGAATCAATGGCTCCCGGAAAAAAAAAATTCAGAGGATAAAATTTTAGAGACCCGGACAAAAGTCCCACCCTGTATATTATGCATATTTTTTTATGAGAACTGTAAAAGGTGTTGTGTGTTGCAAATTTGCCTTAATTATCTTTAAAAGAAATAATATAAACTTAAAAAACTAAAAATAATAATAAATTTTAACCCCTTGTATTTTAAGAACTAAGCATTATCAGACATATGTTTATATGAACTCTCATGCTTAAAATTAGCTCAAGAATAATTCTTCAAAATTTTTTGCACTTATCTGGAAACACCCTATATATATGAGGGACGTAACAACTATGCTTATTTTTTAACTCTTTTGGAATTAGATTTTTTTAAACCATAAATTTATTAGATTATTTATTTTGGTTTGCATATGTTTGATCGGATTGAGATTTTCTTTTTGTATGTTGATCCGTCGTGTGGCGGGTTATCCATTTTTCTATTATATTCATCTTTTTCCATTATTATAGTTTTGTTACGTTTATCAGCGATTAAAATATATAAATTGGGATTATCGTTTAAAAATTGCCTTGGTTCGTTTATATAATGTGAAATTTAGTCAGTGATTTTTTCCTAAAGGAGTTTATTTTGTTTTTATAGTTTGAAAGAATCTTGCATACTCTATTTCGTTATATTTCTTTTTTTTTCAGAACCGAGGGATTCAATAATGATTTCGATATTTGATATATTTTCACAAAAAAAATCGATTTATTGGTATGGAAAAAGGAAATTTTGGTCATAATGATAGTTGGTATTTTATATGTTCTAGTATATATGTTTCGCTTAAGTGTTTTAGCCAGTCTTAATTTGATTTTAGTTTATTTCGGGCTCTATATTGTTTTTTCATTAATATGTTCGTTTTATTTTATTCAGTTAGAAAAAAAAAACTCAGAAGATGGTTTAAATAAAATAAACCGAAACGGTAGTGAAAAACCAAAAATGTTTTAATTTCAATTCAATTTCTGTAAAGAAATTAATCGCTGCCCATTAGAAGAAATCATTTTATTAGGTATATAACGTGTGACAAAATAATGTATAAAGATTACATATTTGCATTACAAAGTACAAACCCTTTTTTATCTTCAAACGGGTGTTTATGTTTTTGAACATCCAATAATGTCCAACTTTTGGACTTATCCTTGGAATTGACTTTTTCACTTTGATCTTGAACAAGTTTTTCTAAATTATGTACTGAGCCTGTATCGTATTGTTCTTCGGGTCTCTTAACTGGTCTCTTAGCATATAATTCGAGAAATTCTCTTAAAGTCAGTTTGTTCAGATCTTCCGGCGTGTTGTGAAGATTAAATTG
The DNA here is from genome assembly GCA_034092305.1 of Diaprepes abbreviatus. Classification (NCBI taxonomy): domain Eukaryota; kingdom Metazoa; phylum Arthropoda; class Insecta; order Coleoptera; family Curculionidae; genus Diaprepes; species Diaprepes abbreviatus. The sequence goes on from JASJET010000175.1 coordinate 97,207, forward strand.
AGAAGGGTCTGAGTGAAAGCTTCTGTGATCTGATTCGGATCTGCAAATACGCACAAAAAATATATTTCACCAAAAATATTATTTTAAAAAGTTCTTATTTAAAATGTTTGCCATGAAAAGTGGTATAATCTAAATGTTTTTTCAGAACCTTGCTAAGGAAGTAAATAGATTAATAGGTTGAGGTGCCATCATATTAAAAACAATACATTGTGTTATGTTTCCCCCTTTCTACTATTGATTTCATTTATATAAACAGATGAATTATATAAAATAAAATACCTGCAAAATGAACCCTGCATCAACTCAGTCGAATCAATAGTAAAGGAGAAAAACAGGAAAACTCCCAAAATGCAACGTTCTTTCAAAAATTTATATCTCTGTCATTTTTCAAATTATAGCGCTGGCCCTAAACCAAATAATAGCAGTTTATTTGCACTTTATGCGTCCCATTTAATTATGTGTTTTTCTACAAAATCCAATTGGTCACATATAGTGCAAAATTTATTTGTTTTTGACCCTGTATAAAATAACTTCCCAAAATAACTATTTTTGAAAACGGCATTAATATTAAGAAAATAGTTTAATTGAAAAGGCTCAAATTTTCTAATAAAAAGATCATAATATAAAAATTAAACGCATTTAAAATTTATTTTCCACCCAATACAGATTTTACTGATAACACGATGTACTTTTTTGTCTTAATTATAATCTGTATTACTTTTAGACACAAACTAGATTTTCAAAAATAGTTATTTTATGAAGTCACCTTATACAGGGTCAAAAACAAATAAATTTTGCACCATATGTGATCAAATTTTAATAGCTTTATTTGGATTTTGTTGAAAAACATACAATTAATATGGCTCTACTTTAAACAAAATATGTCTAGGGTGAAACATTATTAAAACTTAGATGTTTTATGTAGGTTGCGTTGAGTCTTATTTTGCAACCGTGGTGCAATTTATAGAAAATGGACAAAAATATAAATTATCTTATACAGCGGAAATTTTGCATAATAGCTAAAAACTGCATTTAGAAAAACTTTTTTCGATATTTTGAGATATAACTCCACTTTTAAATCTTTTTTGGAAAAAAATTAAAATTTTACAGATAATGCTAATCACGTGACCCTATTTTTTTGACTAATTTTCATCTCGATCGGAGCAGAAATTGTTGCCAAAGTCAAATTTCGAATAAAGCTATTAATAAAAAAAATCACATATTTTGCGAACTTTACGGATCACACTGTATGTATATATATATATATATATATATATATATATATATATATATATATATATATATATATATATATATATATATACATATATATATATATATATATATATATATATATATATATATATATATATATATATATACATCATCATCATCCTAACATTCGCAGGAAACAACTGTCTATACAAAATATAAATTCCGAGACATGTCGGCAGGATATTAAAATCTTTTTTTAAATAGGACTGAAAAATATCGCCAGTCGAAGGACATCTATACATTCAGCAGAATAGTTCGAAACTTCAAAGTTAAGATTTCAGTGGGAAATAAATATATTTATTTTTCTGCGGTGTTTAAATAGTATATTTATATATATATATATATATATATATATATATATATATATATATATATATATATATATATATATATATATATATATATATATATATAATATGTATTCTCTTTTCAAGCATATAAAGGAAAAAATATATTCAAACAATTTATTTTATTTCCTGTAAATACGACTCTGGTTCTCTCTCCCTACGCGTTTCGACCACTTTATGGTCTCGTCAGTGGAGCAATATTCGCAGGAAACAACTGTGTACATAAAGTATAAATTCCGAAACATGTCGGCAGGATATTAAAACTTTTCAATCGAACGACATCTATACATTCACCGGAATAGGGCGAAACTAAAAAATTAAGATTTCAATAAGAAATAAATAAATCTATTTTTCTGCCATGTTTAAAAAGCTGCCTATAATATTTTTTCAGAATAGGAATAGTTGAAAGAAAATTTTCTTTCCGTGTTCAATACGATCACATAAAAATTTCTACAAAACTTCTATAATGTTTAATTTATTATTGGTAAAATCAAGTAATTGATATTTATTTTCACTGAAAAGAAAATCAAATATTAAAAAATATAATATAATTTTCTAATCTCCAAATATAAAGAACATATAACTCCGATATATAAACGTGTAAATTAGTAATCTCACTGAAGTGTGAAAACTCATCGAGCCATTGGCTGTTAATTTTCTAGAATAAATCCAATTAGTAAACCCCTTTTTTTAAAAAAATACCTATTATATACTTTATTTACGAACTACTCCCTGTTAATAAAATAAATTAGCTTGATTATTTTTTTTTCAATTTTGATTATTCTGCTCGCTTTCAAAATATTTTTAGCACATTAAAAGTGAAGTTTTATACTAGTTTAAAAAATATATATCGGGATAGAATTTTTGGTGATTTTCTTTAAGAAATGCCACCTAAAGCGTTGGAAAACTAAAGACTGAATCAATTTGCCGACCCTTTTTAGTAAATTTACAAATCACCAAACTAAAAAGTAGATGATTTTCGATAATTATTATTTTCATTTTAGTATAAGACCTGATCCGTTGCAGTTAAAAATATTTTCGCAGAAAAAAGTAATTAAATAATTAAAATCTCATAAACTATATATGTACAATTCTGTTCCTTGTTTAATTGAGCCTAACTTGATACCTTTAAATTGTCAAGCTAATGATACACATTACCAAAATAAACATTTTAAAATCTTTATCATGAAAATCGATAGAGCCATTCCGAAGCTTGGGCATAAAATGACATTTAATATAATATCTTGAAGTTAATGTGAAAAATTTTTGGATCTACCACTAGTATATTAAATATAATTTTTGAAACATATTTAAAATATTATATTATTAGTTCATTTAGTTCAGTAGAAAATGGAATCTTTTTCTAATTTACTAAAAATATCTTGTTAAAATGATAAATACCAAATAAAAATGTTATAAAGTCTAACCTGCCAACATTTATTCTTTTTCGACGAGGTCCACCTTCTCTATTCTTCAAATAAGCAGCACTTGTATTCTCATCATAACTCCTGGTTGTACTACTTGTCAAATCTTCAATAGCCCACACTTCACTTAATGATATACTTAAAAAACTAGCAAATATTAAAAGCACCACCATTCGATTCATTTTTGATCCTTTAAAAAAATCTACCATATAAACTCTGTCAAGTTAACTCTTAGTGAAACCATTTAGCGGAACCTTAATATTTTCTAAGAGATCGCATGAACTTCAGACTGGTTACATTTAAGGTCTTAGTTAAGATATGCATAAAGAAAGTTAAGTTTAGCGGTGAAATGGGTCCGAACAGAATGAAGATTGTTATTATAAATGTGTAACGCTCTCTCCCTTCCTACTTTGTCGTTCTTCGGAGAGGTTTGCGGTCTTCAATTGCATGCTTTGACAATAAAAATGAACTTGATATCTTGCTTTTGTTGTTTTAATTGGTTGGGATTCTATTATTGTATCTTCACTCGTTAGTTAATGCTGTCTTATTATTCGCTATAATTTCGTTATAGAAAGTTTGGAAGTTATATCGTGTAAGAAAAATTAGAAATTTTTTCCTTTATAGCTTTCTTCCTATCTAAAATGAATAATTTAAAGTAACAAGAAAAGGATACAATTTTCATAAAAGAAATTGAACCGACTTCTAAAAGTGCGCTATAAATTAAAAAATAACTATAAATTTTTATATGAAATTGAAATGTTTGAAGTCGGCGCCAAACTATTACCTGACAAAATGTGATTCGCATAAACAGATTAAAAATATTTTATTTGTAATTGCTTTCTTACCACAATTTGTATATATTAGAAGTTATTTATTTCATTTAGAAATAATTTGGCGCCGACTTCCAAAAATTTCAATTTCTTATAAAACTGTATAGTTATTTTTCACTTCTTAGCGCACTTTTAGAAGCCGGTTCAATTTTTTTTTATAAAAATTATATTTTTCGATTTTTAGTTTTGAATTCATTATGATATCCATAAATTATTTGAACTAAGTACTAATCGAGATTACTGTACGTCGCAATGACTCCAAGGTGGCAAAAAGTACCCATTTTATCTAAAGTTGTAAATCACCCTAAAATAAACCACTAAAAATTCTTTGATTCTTAGAGTTCTCCAAGTATTGTGTCAGACAAATATTTAGACTGTACCGTAACATAGTAAATCTACTATCTTAATTTCAAATTAATTTTAGATTGGTAATATAGACCCTAAAACTTTCCAATATCGATATTTAAAGAACTTGAGATATAAATTTTTTAGCCCGATATATTTTATATTGACTACTGAGTTTGTATACGCCCCAAGAACCCCGTAATATCAATTTTAGATAAAATGGGACAATGTAAAAGTTTTAGTCCCTCATATTGTAACTTACCAACCTAATAATTGTAAAAAATTAACTTCGTATTCGTAAAACATATTAGATTCGCCATATTGAATTTCAAAAAAATATTTTTTAGGTCTCAGTGTAATCTAAATCTAAACCCTTCAGAACCCCCTAGTACCAATTTTGGATGAAATCCGAAAATTTAAAATTTCTAGACCGTCATATTGCATCTGACATATTCGCTATTTACATTCTCAAAAACGATTCAGTCCCACCTTTGAACAAAATCGAAATTTAAAATTTTTTGTCCGCTATATTGGCTTTGCCACATTGAATCCTGAGATAGTACTTTTAAATTCATAATTTACACCCTCAAAAACCCACAATATCAGTTTTGGGAAAAATCGAAAAATGTAAAATTTTTGACTCCGCCAAATTGAGTTTATCAAAAAATAATTTTAATTCATGTTTTACACTAACAGAAATCCCCCAATACTGATTTTAAACAAAATCCAGAGAAGTAGAATCTTGGATCCGCCATATTTATTTTTTTTTTTAGATAATTTCACATTCGTAATGTGCGATTCCAAAAACTCCCCCATATTAATTTTGAAAAAAATCGGACAAAATTAATTTTTTATCCGCCATATTGAATTTTTTAAATATAATTTCAGATTCGATATGTGCGACCCCGAAAACTCCCCTATACCAATTTTGAAGAAAATCGAACAAATTGATTTCTTCGTCTAGCATATTGGATCCGCCATATTGAATTTTTTAAAAATAACTTTAAATTCGTTATATGCGATCTCGAAAACCCTCCAGTATCAATTTTGGAGAAAATCGGACATATTGAATTTTTTTAAAAATATTTTGGATTCGTTATATGCGACCCCGAAAACTCCCCCACACCAGTTTTGGAGAAAATCGGAAAAAAATAAGTATTTTTGTCCGTCATATTGGATCCGCCATATTGAATTTTGTAAAAATAATTTCAGATTCGTTGTGTACGATCTCGAAAATTCTTCTATACCAATTTTGGATAAAATCGGACATAATTTAATTTTTTGGCCGCCATATTGCCAGCGCTATCTTGGATTTTACTGCACCAATTTCATTCAGAAAAGTAAGGGACCACCGCACAAACTTCTTGAACATAACGTAAAATATTTCATTCAAATCGGTGCTGTCGTTCCGGAGTAATCGGTGTACATACATAAAAAAAATACATAGCCGACGAATTGAGAACGTCCTTCTTTTGAAAATCGGTTAAATCACTCTGTGAATAGATTTCTCGTGGGAATAGGGTAGTTATATTTTTTATCACTATCCAAGAAAGTGCAAAGGAAAAATAAATCAGTTATCGAGCTTAACTTTTATTTTTGCCGTTTAAATGTTTCCTTAAGAAAATATATAAAGTCAGTTAATTTATGAAGACGTAATAAGACCCTCTCTTAGAATTGCCTATAAATCTGTCTAAGTAATCCTGCCTTGGTTATGTAAATAAAACCGAAAGATAAGGGAGGTTTATAACATATGGTATATGCACAAACCGTTAAAATGTCTTAGAATATTGAACGATTTTCCCGTTATTAGGAAACAAAAGAATGATCAAATAAATAGTGAGTTTTATAGAAATATATCGGTTGGCTATTTGTAAAAAGAATCCTGATTAATCACTGTTTTTTCTGTTCACAATAAATAACGAGTTAAGATGTTTATTGCCAAAACAGCCAAGAAAAGTGAATAGTTTTTTTACAGTCTTTAACATATATCCTTTTCGTTATAGGAAGACGTAGGTTAGTTTGTTTTACTACTCTGTTATATAAAAATTAGGATTTAGACGCTCAAAGGCCAATTCGGGAATCAAACATCCGGTATAGAATAGCTAACGCCCTCAGCACGTAACGATCGAAACCTACGAACTTTAACGGAAAGAAATTGACGTTTACAGGGTTCCATCGGCTAATATGGGTACAAACGGGAATTAGAGGGGTGTCGAGGGGGTGTAAAATTCGAAGACATTCTTTTAAGGAATAATAAAAGTCAGTCATAATTTGAATGTCGTTAGAACGGTACCGTGAATACCAGTGCCGTAGAATAATTACGTCACGGATATAATCGTCGGGAAAGAAAGTTATCCTTGTTTAATTTGGGAAATTAAAGTATTATCGTGTGTTATTTTAGTGGGACATTTCGCGATTTTCATACGGTTCGGTTAAGTAATATAAATAGCTTTTTTTTCACGTTTTATTTCTTTTTCTGTTTAATATTTTATTAAGCTATTTATACGTGTTTTTCGAAATTGGGTTTTATATTTTTGGTTATTAAATTGGCCAAGAAAAGCAATTATGTTAGTTTTCGTAATTGTTATTAGTTTTAAGTTTCTCATTGTAAATAGTTCGTTTTTCTATTTATTTTTGTTAAATAGATTTAAGTGTTTTGAGAAACTTGTTTTATTCAATTTAATTAAAATCTTCACGCGAATTAACTTGCGGGTGCGCTGTTGCAAGACCTACAAAACAATAGATGTCTTCTGACCAACTAATTAGCAGCCTTTCCTGAGTCCTGAAATTCTGAGTCATGGTTTATGTTAACCTTAAATAACCGTAGTTGTTTGGTACTAAAGCTGCAAGAGAGAAGTTGAACGACCAGACTTCCAGAGTGTCTTTGTTACTGTGAAATTTAATTATATGTTATCAAAATAGCTTCTAATTAATATGGAGCAAGAAATGATTATAGATAAAATGATTAACGCTACCTCAGTATGTCATTTGCAGGAGTCTATGATCAAATTCTGTCACATCGGCAACTAAAGAGAAGTCCAAGAGCTTTCGAAAACTAAGCTGTTTGAGAGACAATTAAAAATGAAATTTATAGATAATATAAAGTTCCAAAAATAATTCAATAGCACCATGTGCCCGCAATAACAAACCATGTACGTCGAGTTGTAGTTCTTTTCATGTGTAAGTCGGTGATAAAATGCTATTCATTATTAAGTGAATTTAATAGACCAGTCATCATCTGGCCTTGGAAATTTTTATATCAACTCGTAAATAAAAATTTGTTTTGAGTACTTCTCGATTCAAACCCAACTAACCTTCGAGAAAGGGCAGCATCTACCTTCAAGGTAAAAGCACACATGGAGACTATATAAGTTTTGTTTCTTGAGCCATTCCCTACCATCTGTTCCAATTTCGTAGAAGAAGGGGAAGACAGTACGGATGGAAGGAATAAGGCAAGCTACGAGAGCCTGTAATCTTCAAGATAGGCAGTGACAAGATAGGAAACGATGGAGTATAGAAGTCACCGAACGTTTTATATTAAGTTTAGTTCAGCGCAGGGGAGAGTATTATGTTTGCTCTATGTTTAATATTTTAAATAATGATCTTTCCATCCCAGAATGGCTCTCGACTTTAAACATACCTGTTTCTAATTATAAAATCCTTAATACACCTTTGTTGCCCACATCTTAATGTAAAACTTTTTATTTTTTGTATAACAGAATGTGTAATACTGTAATTACTTACTGTGAGTAATACAGGGGCGGATCCAGCCTCTCTTTTTTTTTTTGGGGGGGGGTGATATCACAAAAGTACGATATGGCAAGCGAAAGCAAGTTGTCGACGGGGAGGGGGAGACACCTGCAACATTCCCATTTATAGTGTAAAATACAGAATCGGGTCTATTTTTCTGAATTTGAAGCTCTTGGAGAGAGGGGGGCGACCACAAGAAAAAACAAATTGCCGACAGGGGAGGATGCGAGCAGCATACACATTCCTAGCATAAAAGGCAAAATCGAGTCTATTTTCCTGAAATCAAAGCTCTTGGAAAGGGGAGGGGCGATTGCATGCATACACATTCCTATACTCTATTCAAGAACTAGAGAGAGTAATAAAACTATTACCGAAATATTATTTGAGATTAGTGAGATATCCAAAAGATATGGCTTCCACCTCTATATTTATTCCAAAATCATTAAGCTAAGGCATTTTTCCCTTTAACGAAAAACTCATTACGATGAATGTTTATGATGTCTTAAGATATCAATATCTAGATAATAATGTTAAAGGCTCTGTTGAGATGTGTTCCGACATGACAGGAGTTGGAAAATTTACTATGTACCGAATACTGAAGGAGAAAAAAAAGATTGCAATTGTTAGTACTCCCAAGTCACATTCGATCACAGGCAGACGAAAAACCTCGTTGGAAGAAGAGATGTAAACTGCAATAAAAGGACTTGTATATACAGTTTACTATGAGAAGCAGATCCCAACCGTCGACAAAATTCCAACTAAAATCAATGAAGATCGGGATTTACCTGAAATTAAAAGAACTGAGATCTGAAAATTGCTCAGAGAACTTAATTTTTGCTGGGGAAAACCAGATAGGAAATCTGTTCTTATAGATCGTCCGGAAAATGTCCGAGAAAGAAAATATCTCTTTCAAGTGAAAGGTAGAGTTGCTAGAAATAACTTACCAAATTAGTAATTTAACTAAACTTTTGGAAGATTTTTTTGAATAAAGTTACTGCAGAAAATTAGGAAAAATCTATATAATAAAAGAATAAAAGTAAATGTGGAAACTCGATCTCATGATCGGTGAGATAGAGAAACCAATTATAATTCATTTCAGCGAAGATAACTTCACGGACTTCTATTACGAAATAGATACGTAATGTTTACTAGTGTAAACACAATTTATTATTTAAATTTTTGTTATTGTTGTTTAATGTTGTTTATATATTTTTTATTTTTTTATATATTTTTATTTTAGTGTATCCCACTCTTTAATTTTATGTATATTTAATTCTAATTAGCCGTAATTTTTTTATTATTGTGTTTGTGTCTTTTTCTTAAGCATGTAGAATTAACATGTTTATTTTATTTTTTTGGGGCTATCGGATTTCCATATAATAAAGTAAATTAAATTAAGATGTCAGTGCAATAAAAATAAAAATAAGTAGGTCTAATTTTAACTGTAACATCTTCTTCTTCTTCATGTACCTTCTCCATTTCGAAGGTTGGCTATCATCATTGCTATTCTGACCTTGGAAGCTGCGGCCTTGAATAGATCAGATGACTTGACGTTGAACCATTCTCGCAAATTCCTAAGCCAGGATATTCTTCTTCTTCCAACAGATCTTTTTCCCACAATCTTTCCCTGGATTATGAGTTGCAGAATCTTATACCTTGGACCTCTCATGATGTGGCCGAGATATTGCAATTTTCTCTTTTTTACTTCATATAGAATCTCTACGTCCTTCTTCATTCTTCTCAGAACCTCCAAGTTGGTCACATGTTCTGTCCATGATATTCGCAGCATCCTACGGTAGGTCCACATCTCGAAGGCTTCTAGTTTCTGCTCGCAATCTAAGTTGAGGGTCCAAGTTTCTACACCATACAATAGGACTGGGAATACATAACATTTAAGCATCCGAATTCTTAGGTCCAGGCTTAGATCGCGATTACAGAGCAGCTTCTTGATCTTCACAAAGGATGCATGGGCCTTCTCAATACGAATCTTTATTTCTGAACAATAGTCCACGGAACAGTTGACACTTGTACCCAACTGTAACATATAAAAATTAATTACATTTGAATCCCTTTTTAGTGTTTAATTATAATTCTGAAGATGGTTTAAGAAATAAATAAACTGAAATGTCAAATGTCCTAAAAATATTTTTAATTAATAATAAAATGACCGATAGCCCAAAAAAAATTTAATGTATTGACGAATTTATTTTTTTAATATGATTAACTTCTTGTATTTTTGACAATGGGTAGTTTGCGAAGAAAAAGAAAGGTAAAAAATGATTTATTACTCTCTCTATAGTATAAGAGGAAAAATCGGGTCTATTTTCCTGAACTCAAACCTCTTGGAGGGGGGCGATTACCCTCACCGCCCCCTTCCCTTGGATCCGCGCCTGGAAGATTACTTTAAAAAAGTACTAAAAGAGTAATTTTAGAATAATTCCTGTAAAACTTGTAAATGGGAATATGTGGAATAAATAAATAAGTAAATAATACTAAAAAACATTTATTTTCTTGTTTTTACTTCAGTATAATTGCCTTCTAACAATATAAACTATTAACGGATGCCATATCTCAACATAAACAGAAGTAATAAGCGTTACTTCCCTGTAGTTGGACATTAATAAATTCAAACTTTTTCCCACAATTATAGAAAAAAATCGTTTCCAATTATAGTACAGTTAGACTTTTCACGATTTGTGACTGCGATTTAGCATGCTGATTGCTATCTCTAGATTAAACGGCGAGTAAAATTTATTATTTGCTGTATGCAATTACGGATGCTTAAAATGGACAGATAATTGCAACTTTATAAATAAAAATAGTTTCTTTCATCATTAAAATTATCTTCATTTTCTCTGCGGGGTATTTTTATTACTTATTTCTTTACATTTGCCATCAAATAGTATAAGTGTAAAAACTAAAACCAGAACTAAAGATAACAGTATCTTACTTGGTTGGCGTAGTGGAAGACTAGACATTTATTCGAGGGACGAGGTGTAAATAGAATTACTGATATTTTATTAACTGGGCCCTGATTCATGAACTTGGAAAACTGATTGTTCAAAAAGCGTTATTAGAATATAACCATGGTCATCCTTCTTGTCTCAGATTATACATGCAGAAGCATGTCAAGAGAATATCAGAAAAATGAAAATTGCACCTTGTTGATTCGCGATCTATCAAATACCAAAAATAATCGCTACTATATTATTTAAACAAAAAGAAATATTTTTTTGCTTTATTTGACTTTATACAGAGTAATTTTAAACATACAAACTAGAGTAGCAGTTCCCGAACTGTACTTAATATTGCTCTACGCATAACACCTTCGAGAGCTTCTCGAAGAGAGAAAAAACAAGTAAATTATTATATTATATAATTTTCACCGGTGTCGGTTTTCAGAGCTACTTTAGAAAGTTATCTAAAAAAAGAGATTCTACATTTATTTTAAAAACACCAGCCATTTTCGAGAAAATCTGTATGATGCATACCCCAGTAATAGCAATAATAGCACATAATCACCAAATTGTCCCAAAACAGTAAAAACATAAAATATCATTTTTATGTTTAATTAAACAGAATCTTCAAAATGGGCTCCTTGTACTTTAATATACTTTCTTATCCTGCGGTTTTTTTCTTGTAGTACTTGAAATAACATTTCAGAATCATTTCAAATAAAATGAATGGATTATCCTTTCAAGCAGCTCTTTCCTGGTGTTTGAATAAAAAAGTCCTTTAAGGTTTTCTTAAAAAAAAAGAATTCCAACGGATTTACGTCAGGAGATCTTGACAACCATAAAATAGACCTGTTACTAGTCATTCAACGACTACCAAATATATGTTAGATGGCAACGTCATAAATTGTTAAAATCCAATCACATCTAAGCTCTAACTAGCAAATATAAATCGTCTATAATGTTTTTAATAAAAAAATTGTATATCAGGGAGGTCATAATACTGAACCAAAAATAAGGAACGGGTTCTACCAGCACGCACGAATGCATGAGTACACATATCATTGTCCAACAGACCACATTACTGAGGACTCACGATGTCTGGGTGCAGAGAAGGGCAACATGCGGCAGCGACCATTATTTACTCAAGGCCAAGATCGTTCTCCTTAAAAAATCGTATAGAAGACAAAACCAAGAATACCGATAAGAAGAAAGCCATTTTACTGAAGAAAGACAAAGATTTAATCTGGAAAGCTTAGAACATGAGAGCACTAAAGGAGAATTGACCAAGAACTTCAACTAGGACAATCCAACAGCACTGTCGAGCACTACGAATGTATTTAACAGTGCTTGAAAGAATCAGCCGAAGAAGCATTAAAATACTATGGCGAGCGAAAACTTCATTAACCTCGTTGGTGAGACGAAAAAACCAAACAAGGTTTTGAAGACAACTGGCGCAAATATCAAAGCCAGTTACTTGAACTAAGATATGGATTCAGAATCATGGAAAAAAAGCTGTAACAAAATAAACGGCTACCCGAAAGAAACAAAAGGTACCGAACAGCACTGTCGATCACTACGAATGTATTTAACAATGCTTGAAAGAATCAGCCGAAGAAGCATTAAGATACTATGGCGAGCGAAAACTTCATTAAACTCGTTAGTGAGACGAAAAAACCAAACAAGGTTTTGAAGACAACTGGCAGAAATATCAAATCCAGTTACATGAACTAAGATATGCATTCAGAATCATGGAAAAAAAGTTGTAACAAAATAAACGGCTACCCGAAAGAAACAAAAGGTACCGAAAGTTGGAAGCTATGTTTTGGCATCACCGATCAGGATTAGTGCGAAAGAGGTAAAAGATGCTAAAGCTTAAGAAATAAGTAGGAACCTGGATACCGCAGAACTAATTAAATATGAACCAAACGAGCTATACGAAAACCTAGCTTGGTTTTTTCAAAAACAGTATCAATGGCAGAGATATACCGGAAAAATCGAAATTATCCTTCCTCACACCTATACACAAAAAAAAGTACCAACAAGAACTGTGACAACTACAGAGCACACTGAACAGGATCTACAAAAAAAATGCCAGAATAGAGCACAAATATGCAGGAAGTGAAGAGGAAGAACAAGCAGGCTCCACGTAGAAATATCTACGGTCGATCACCTGTTCTGATCGAGAAAATATCAGCTTTCAATCGGGATACATATCTTATACATAAATTTAAAAAAACGTACGATAGCATTCGTTTATCAAAACTTTGGGAAGCATTACATCGGACAACTTTAAAAAATAAGCCTAATAGAGTCACTGAAGAGATTGTTACACTAATATTAAAATCGACTTGAAAATATCTAACGGTTTCACCACTAACAAACGCCCCTAACAAGGATGTTGCCTATCCCCCACTTTATTTAGGATATACCTCAAATAAGCATTAAATATATGGAAGCAGAAATGCCGGGAGATGGGCATCTCCTCATCAACCTAAACTTCTGCACTCTCAGCTTCACAGATGACCAGATCATGATAGCGCAAGACCACGACGACATAGAATACATGACTCGAAAGCTTGTTAAAGAGTACAAGAAATGGGGACTTGAAGTAAACCTTTCAAAAATAAAGTAAACGTGTATTGGTGGAATACACTAAGATCCCCTTCTAGAGGATGGACAGGCTATTAAATCCTGTCAAATTTGCAAATACCTGGAAATGAATATATCATAGAGTGGAACATTAGACTGCGCTATTAAAGACAGGAGAACGCAAGGCATAAAGGATATCTCTATGTTAAACAGCATCTGCTAGGATTAGAAAATAACAAGAAGAAACCAACATTTAATATATAATACGATCACAAAAAGTAGACTCACGTACCGTTGCGAAGTTAAGAAATTGAGGAAAAAGACCATAAGAATGCTGGAGGTAACGGAGATGGACTTCTGGAGAAGAGCCGCAGGGAAATCGAGATTAGAAAAAGTCCCATATGAAACAATTCGCGTAACTTTACCATCCGTTTCCGCGAATGTTTTTAAATTAAGTTATAAAACTTTGCGATACCGGATATTTAAAGGAACAAGGAGGAGGTCACTCTGGAAGACCTCCTCCACGCAAAGTGGAGATCGAGGAAGAAATATTAGAAATTGTCGAAAACGACCCAACAACGAACATTAGGTCCATAGCAGGTCAAGTAGAAGTTGCTTATAATAAAGTATGGAAAACTTTACGATAAGAATAATTTTATCTATACCATTATCAACTAGTACAAGTGTTGCAACTAGAAGATTATCCTAGAAGAGTTGAATTTTGTAGCAAAATGACAATTTTACCAAATTTATTTTGGCTACCGATGAGGCCACGTTTACAAGAAATGGAGTAAATAATTTCCACAACAACCATGTTTGAGTAGTAGAAAATCTGTATGCAGGAAAAAGAAGTCATTTTCAGCACAGATTTTCAGTAAATGTGTGAGCTGGCGTAGTAAATGGCATGCTTATAGGGCTTTACTTTTTTTGCAAATCGACTGACAGGTGAAAATTATTTAAACTTTCTTCAAAAAAATCTGCCACAATTATTAGAAGATGTTCCTTTACATGTGAGACAGAATATGTGACTTCTTCACATTTCAGATGAGAAGTTCATTTACATTTAAATAATGTGTTTCCTAATAGATAGAGCGAATGGACCCATTTCTTGACCCGCACGTTCCTCGGATCTAAATCTCTGCGGGGCAATTTAAAATAGTTTATCATAATGGGCAAGTGAATACCGTGGAATAACTACAACAGCGCATTGAAAATGCTTGTGATGTTATACGTTAAGACCGGAATTTTATTTTTGACGCATGTAGTGACACATGGATACGTCGAGCAAGAGAGCGTTAACCGAACAAATGCTAACAATTTTGAACTATTTTTAACCGACTATTAAAAGAAGGAGGTTCTCAATTCGTCGCGTATGTATGTTTTTTTTATGTATGTACACCGATTTCCCCAAAACGGCTGCACCGATTTGAACGAAATTTTTTGCGTTATGTTCAGGAAGTTGTTGCGGTGGTCTCATATTTTTTAGATGAAATTGGTGCAGTAAAATCCAAGATGGCGCTTACAATATGGCGACCAAAAAAATTAATTTTGTCCGATTTTCTCAAAAATTGGTATGGAGAAATTTTCGGGGTTGTACCCCACGAATCTGAAATTATTTTTAAAAAATTCAAAATGGCGGATCCAATATGACGGACGAAAAAATTTAATTTTGTCTCATTATTCTCCAAAATTGGAATGGGGGAGTTTTTGAGGTCGTACATAACGAATTCTAAATATTTTTAGAAAATTCAATATGGAGGACAAAAAAATCAATTTTGTCCAATTTTCCCCAAAATTGGCACGGGGGAGTTTTCGGGGTCACACGCACTTCAAAAATTTCAATTTCATATAAAAATTCATAATTATTTTTCGCTTTTTAGCGCACTTTTAGAAGTCGGTTCAATTTTTTTATGAGAATTTTATTGTAGAACAAAATCTAATCTATTCAGTGTAGTAAACAAAGTTTTTACAATGCAGTGGTTGAAAATATCATGTAATGTTTCTATTACAGTTTTCAAATTTTTTAAATAATTGTTAATAAATTCTTTATTTGCCAATAACATATTTTGCCAATAATATATAAACATTTTATGAGTTCTACAAGCTGTTGAAATAAATCACTTAAATTTAAGAACAAACGTACATATTATGAAAATTTACAAAGCCGTTCTTTGTAAAGCCAGCTTCGTCCATAAATAAAACAGTTCTAATATGTCACTAAATTTTTGTAAAAATGAATGCCAGTAAGTCTTACGGGATAACCATCTGTATACACTGCATGTACCTTTTGAGCATGAAATGGATAGAGCAATAGTTCTTGGAAAGTTTTATGACGAATCCATTTTGTTGAGCCTATAAAGCTATTACCGGACACCCTGTATATTAAAAGTTTCAGTTTTGGTCTGAACTGTTACATTATACTAATATAATTTTGTTTAGAACGTAGCGAATTTTATGACTTGAAAAGTTTGAAACTCCACACACTCCATTAATAGTGAAGGCCTTTAAAGTTGCGGAGTCCAATGAAAAATTGGTTACAACGGTCAGAAAAAATACCATGGGCTTACACCGCTCCAGCTTCTGCTGTTTGTCCTGGTTATTGAACTGATGTAGTCAATCAACCAGAAAAACCATATCTTTTATGGTATTTATTACTCGATTTATAAATTAGTAAAACTAATACAGCGCGCGAAAAGTAACGTATTTTCCAGTTAATAAAAAAATCTAATACTAAACACCTGGCAACTGTAAAAGTTCATCATTTACCGATGTTCAATATAGCGGACTAAATTTTTGTCAAAGTTTCTTAAAAATTTTTAATAGGAAATAATTGATATAAAACATAAATTATAAAGAAAGTCTTAAGAAAAACGAAGTTTTTTAAAACCCATTAGAGAAATTACTTATTAATTTACCATCACACTATTTTAAAGCATAAAATTAACTGCGGTAGCCAAGCAATTGACGTGACTGTCCACGATTAACAATCCATAAAAAATGACCCAGAATATGGTAAAATAGTTCAAGTTAAATTATTTTTTATACAATAAAAGCAACGAATGAAGAGTACCTGCTTGACATTGTTATGGCGTTATTTACATGAAAAGGAAAGTTTTAGTTAAATACTTGAATTTCACGAGATAATTCGTGAGATTGAGTTGAAAGTGCTCAAGAAGAAGAATAAATTGTATGTTATTAGAGAAATATGAACATTATAGATTATTATCTCATAGACCCTAATTTAGCCCATAAAAATAACATTGCGTAATTATGCGCGATATAACAAAATAACTTTAAGAATAAGAACCATTTCGTTCAATATTTGTAATTGCTGCTATCTTCTTTTGAAACTTTTCACTTTTTCGGTTCTTGTCGAAATTGAAATTTATATAAACTAAAGATCAACAAACAAATTCTTATACATGCACAGGGTATCCAAAATAAGAAGCGGAAATCTCAGTAACAGTAAGAGATATGGATTTGGTTAAATGGGAAAAAAGTTCCATAGTTTTTTTGGATTTTGAATTATATTTTTTTCTGGCTTTAATATTAAAGCTAAAGCGAAACCAATAAAACTCATTTACATCAACTTTTAATGAGCTTAAAGATGACATTACCGATTTTTTTATTCGAGGCTTCGACTATGAACAAACATCATGAACTATATTTTTTTAATTGCGCTCCTGATTTTCTTATGTCAAATTTTAATAGCTCTTTTTATTCTGAATTCAATAATGTCATACATTTTGGGTTTAATCACATTTCGAATCTATTTTGTTAATTATTAAGAAATTTTAAGGATATACTTAAGGTAATAAGAAATTAAGATTTCATAATGTTCAAAAGTATTACCGTTATTTTAAGTACAATTATAAGTTTTATATGAAATGAAGTCAGCGTCAAATTATTACTAAATGAAACAAATAACTACTAACACGAGATAAATACAAGCTACTACAATTTGATAAATATATATATATATATATATATATATATATATATATATATATATATATATATATATATTGTTATTTTTTGCTTTTTACCGCCTTGTTAAAAGTTGATTCAATTTTTAATTTTATTTTTAAAATAAGTATTGTTAAAACCCTACCGAAAGAGGATATTTTTTAAATATACTGTTGAAACCAATTAACGCTACAAATGACAAAATACACACACAGTGTATGTATAAATACAATCACATTTCTTATTTAAATCTTCATAAATTTAAATTTACCCACCTATTGTATGGATTAATTCCGGATAGTTACACAGAG